>JADLZK010009580.1:0-256985 GCA_015847255.1 Hyparrhenia diplandra | reverse complement strand
TTGTCCACAAATTTGGCTACTCATGTCTATTGCTTGCACACAAATTAAAAACAACACAACACAAGAAATTACCTCTTTGTACCACGCCTCGGCATTCTTTCGGAGTTGGGGATGGAGGGGGAGTGCGCCGGGCGGTTGAAGGACACCACGGATGGAGGGCGCCGGCGTCGACCAACGGCGGCGAGGTCCCGGGGCGACGGCGAGTGCGCCGGCCCCTTGTGACTCACGCGAACGTAAAACAGAGTGAGAGACCGAGAGACTTCGGGGAGGCTCGGGCGATCAATATTTCAGCCCTGCCGCCGCGCCATAGAGCGCGGCGCGCCACCGCGCCGATGAGCGCGGCGGCCCGCCAAGGCTTTGATTTCTCGCGGCACGGTGGGAGCCGCCATGTCTCGTAATGTAACCTCCTAATTACGGGCCCACTTTTGTCATTGTCCCAAAGACCTCTCGACACCGTGCGAGATACACCCGATAACTTAAGAAGCCCTGTTTATAACTCATACCAGGATCAACAAAGGAGTAGCTACAACATTACAACATTTGTTACAAAAATATAGATCGAGAAGCGGAAGAATAATAACATTAATTTTATAAATTGTGAATAAGTTACATTTGAGTAAACTTAACTTATTTGCGGAAGCTAGGTAGAACTAGAAGACACCAGATCATGTCGAGCCCACCGACATAACCTTGGTTAAATAGCACGAGTCAGTACACGCACAAGGGTTAACAAACCCCGAGTACGGGAGTACTCAACAAGACTTACCCGACTAAAGAAAATAGGAGAAGACTCGTGAATGTTGGTCTATTAGGATTCAAGGTAAGGCTTTTTAGCAAGAGTCAAGGATTCTTTTTGCGTAAAAGCTTACTAGTAATGAATCCTTACTTTCAATATTTTAATCCCAATTTAGTTTCTCACATACTCTATGTGATCTTACACTAGAGCACACACTTCATAGATATTCCATCACTTATTCCAACTCTTCATTGTTTCATAATTAATCTACGATATAAGTCGGAAACCGAAGTCTCCATATCCGAGAAGCACGGCGATTTTCAAATCGATTAACCTAGCCGGGGGAGTCCTTACCACACGACATATGTAGCACTTAAGCTTGCATATATCAACCCTTTCTTGGATACTCAAAACGGAACCAAGGCCCCACGCCACCCGAGAGCACAAGACACACCTCACACCCGGGGAATCTAACCCACGGGCATCCAGACTTTAACCCACGAGTGTACACGCTACTCCCCGCCATCTCTCCACTCCCGGTCGCGGCGGTTATGCGTTTCGATTTGACACCCCGAGATCGGGCTTACCGGAGTATGTGGTCGAAACTAGTTTCGACCGACCCGGGTGACGCCCAGCAGGCGTGCCATTGGCCAAAAGACCTCAGCGCGGATGCGTTCCATAGTCTCGGTTACACAGGCCTACACGCCGGTCCTTAATCGACAAGCCGGAAATACTACACTGAGACTCCATTCTCAATGCAAATTACCCGACCGGTCTCAAATTTCAATACCATATCCAAGTATGGTTTCATCATATAACATCCTTGTTCATCAAATGCCCATTCGGGCTATCATTAGAGACTTGTCACATTTTGACTCAAAAGTCTAACTAATTTAGCGTGGCTAAGCATTTCTAAGCATTTTAACCAAAACGGGTTATCAAGGTAGATATCAAAATAATCAAGGATTGGTAATGCATCAATTAGGTTATCACACAACTCCTACCACCTAATGCAGTGTATAAAGCAAAGGTGATATAAAGCTTTGTAAAACACAAAAAATGTTTAAATGAACCGGGGCTTGCCTGTGTTGCAGGGAAAAGTTATATTCCGTAGAAGGATCACCGAAGTCACACTTGGCACCAACACCACTGGTGGATGAATCTTCTTCGAAGCTCGACCATTGTGAACCACATCACTCACTCGTTTACTACACGTAAATAATGATGCATGCTTTAGCATGATGAAATATAAATATGATGCTTAATGGATGCATGAAATGATAGACACTTAAGTACAACTTTCCTTCACGATAAAGTTGCAATCCTACAAAACCAACTTGTTGAACTCCTCTATAAGATATCATCACCATTGCCTAAGGAGTTCTCAAGGACCATTTGATTGTGGTATGATCCAAGATTCACAAGACAATCCCAAATCACACACAAAACCTAGGTCATTAAACTCTAAGCACTCACCTTTTTCTAATAAAATAAATAAAGCATAAAATAACAAATAAACCAACTATCTCAAAATGACCCCAAACTTTTTATACAGATAGAACGTACCATAAAAACAGCACCAAATAAATTTTTTATGATTTTTGAATAAATATTTTATTTTCTAAAAATCATGGAAGATGCATTTTTCAATTAAAAGATTGTATTTTTAAATCATGCAAGAACTACTCAAAATTAAAGTTTCAAATTTTTCATGCATAGACATCATCATAGGAAGGCTACACAAAAATTTTCAGAATTTTTAAAGCATTATTTGAATTTATACAAAATTTACAAAAATCGAGATACTATTCACATTTACGTAAATTGGATAAACACTTTTTAAAACAAAACCGGCCTTGGGCCTAATCCGCCCCGCCTGTTCAAACAAGACGGCCATAACAACAAGAATAATTTGGCCCAAATGAACAATGTGGTCGGCCCGGCTCATCCCGGAAATTTTGCAACAAGGCACTTGATCTTTTACAAAATTACATGGCTATAGGAAATACTATTCGGATGAGTCACAAAGTTTGCACCTAGACCCCTGACCTTTCTTCTATTCCCGATTTCCCGGATCCCCGATGGCGCCCGAAAGCGAAGCGGGGGGCGGCGCGCTGCCGGCAGCCGCTGTTCCGGCGACGGCGGGACAAAATGAAAAAGGAGGGCACGAACAGGGCAAGGAGCTCACCGCGGTCCCCGGTGCGCATGCCGGTTGGGTCGAGAACACGGCGGAGATGAGTTGCTGGCGGCGATGGCGGGCGGCGGCGGCTCGGACACGGCGTTCCCGTACGTCGGGGCTCTGACTGCGAAAACGGGCGAGCCGACCATGATTACCGTGCCAAGGTGAAGCTAGTACACAAAGTAGTTCGTCGCAAGGCTCACCAGACGAGCTCACGACGAGAGACGCCGCGGGCGCTCTTGGCCGGCCGCGGGGAAGAAGGCGGCCGCGCGGCGAGTCCGGCGCGAGAACAAGGGTCGCGGGCGGGCTGCGGAGATGAGCAACGACAAGGCGGTCTGCCACGAGCTGGAGTAGGTGGAGGTGCAAGATCGACGGCAAAATCCGGCGGAGGGCCGGAGGTGCTCGTCGGGCGGGAAGGAAGAAGAGGAAAGAAGAAAACGGCCGGCTTCTAGCGGCTTATAAAGATGAGGAAAGAGTGAAAAAGGTGGCAAGCACCTTCGCGACGACGCAAGGGTGGCCGACTTCGCGGGAAGGCGCGGGAAGGCACGGCGACGACGGCGGACGCCCGGCGGAAACGTGGAACAGGAGGAGGAAAAGGAATTCCCCATCGGGTTCTTTGTAGCAACCAAACCCTAACTTCGGATTTTCAAAATTACTCCCAAATTTTGAACTGAACTCAAAAATCTCCAAGAATGAAATTTGCTCAACTTTTCAAGCTCTACAAATTTCATAATTGGAACATTTTCAAATTCGGCCTCCAAAAAGGACTTTTTAAAATGGGGTCAAAAGGAATAAATTTGAATTCAAAATTACTCTTAAAATTATATAGAAACTTGAAAAACTTTATACATATCTTTTGTTCATCAATAAAAGATCTACAAACTATCTTTTGGAAGTTTTGTCAAATTTTGCTTAGATTTTGAATTATTGAAAAGGGGGTAAAAGAGGGTTCGAAATCTAGGGTTTTCGAAAACCGCATCAATTTACCCTTTCATACTATTACTCAAACAACTCATCCAAAAAATAAAGCATAGCATATGCACACACCACATGATATATATTTAAACATGAAATGCATCTTATGCCTTAATGCATAATGATAAAACACGATTATTACTTAATTAAATTTTAATTAGAAAAGTAACACCGGGGTGTTACAACGTCGGCAGCGTAACCCAAGGCTGCCGGGCCACGTCGGCGTTCCCCCGCTACGCGCATGCAAGGCGCGGCAAGCATGCAAAAGCCGCGCAGGACTGGGGCGCGTCAAAAAAGGGTTATTCTCGAAAAATCTTTTCAAACCGGGTTAAAATTAGTTTTTCTTTAAAAAAAAGGGTTAAAATTAAAAAAATCCTTTTCTTTAGCCTTTGAGCCTTTGAACCTTTGAGAGATCTTGTTTGGTGGTAAATGTCGTGAGGGGCCTGATTGGTTGGCTACTAATTTTCACCCAACTAAAATCATGGCAAGCCAAAATTTAGGATTGCTAAATCAAAGCTTGCTAAAGTTATGGTAAAAAGTATTCTAGTGTATATGGTTGATTGCCAAAATTAAGACTTGCCAATTTTCTCTTTTATCTTGTTTATAAGAACTTTTAGAGACTAGCCAAAACTTTGGGCATAAAAATGGTGGTGCCAATTCTTTGCAAACGAACCAAGTGATGACCACAAATTTGGCATTGTCATGGTTTTGGTTTGGTAAGAATTGGAAGCCAATTGATAAACTCCATGTTGCATGATGATCCAATTGTATGCATGCGAATAGTATGACAATATCCCGCACGATAGGTATGATAAAATTGCATGCATGAGATTTCAGCTATTGATGATCTCCACACAAGCTAATATGCATGATGCATCCCCTTCAAACGCACCTATAAGAGCACACCAACTTTGAGCCAGGAATAGCCTTTATAACCTGTTCTTTGCTATATATCGAGCTTTCCAACACAGGTTTTAACAAAATCCAATAGTATGGTCAGTAGAAACTGTTACAAGCTCTTTCTCCAATAGAGAAGCAATAATTCAAAACGCTGTCAGGAAGATTCAAATTCCTTCTTATTCAAGGAGAGACAACAGAGATATTGGTGGACACCAAAAAAAGATAGAGTTCTAGTTTTATGAGGGTGATGAGTGATATTGAGGTACTGCTAGAGATGCTCTTACTAGCATTAGCACTACTAGCTCTTAAACCCGTTGTAGTTTACATAGAGGGTGATCAACACGCAATTTAGTGTTACGAATGGGCGGATTGAAGACCTCCAAGACCAAATCAAGGTAGCCTTTTGGAAGTCCAACCTCTCAACTTCTTCAATTTGGCGTGATGGAACCTCTTGCACTTGTCCCACAACGCCGAAACAATAAATAGTCATCCAAACACATGATACAACTCCATCTCACCGGCAAGTATAAAGATGAGGCGACGTCTTCATAAACCTCTCTGTATGTGGATTTTATTTGCAAATAAATCAGGTGACAAGTTCATTTTTGAAAGTCACACCAGTTTTTTTCTCAATGGTGAACCTGTAGGAGTACTCTAAGTAGACCATGAGGACGTTGGTCAGAGTAGATCCGGCTATTACGCACAAACAACCAACGTTTAAAAATGTTGCATCACTGTATCTTCTTGTTTCAAAAACAGTATGTTGCTATTGTCTGTTTTTTTGACAAAGATTATGTCAGCCATTTGAATAGTTACTGGTCCATTTGGACGACGAGAGGATCGAAAGAACAATAGTCGCGTCAGGTCAGGATGTCAGGACAAATATTCACAGCGCTAATCTGGAAGGAGAATTGGAGGGCGCTCCGTCCACCGCGGGTTGCTTGCTGTCCATGCCGCCGGCGACGATCCATTTGTGCGAATGTTGATCTGCTCTCGTTGTGAAAGTTGGCCTGGCGTGCAGGCGTCCAGCAGGAACAACCAAACAAGCCTGCGCTCTGATGCGAGCTCCTCGTTATCATCGACATCATCCTCTGAAGAGATTGGATAATTGGATGGACTTTGAATAATTTAGCTTTGGATTAGATTCTTTTGCTGTGTAAAATGGATTGAATGGATGGACTTCACGTGATTGGATGATTTTTAGTCCATTATTATTTTTATTACTATTACCAGGTCTAACTGAACGTTGGACACACGCTTCGGACTTCGGTATTAATGCAACTATCTTATCATCTCTGATGCTCTGAAAAAGAAAGACCCATGATCTACTAGTATTTGACACCAAATTTTTTTTTTTCTATAACCATCGACACATCCGCGAAAGAATTTTCTTAAACAATAATAAAGTATTGAAGCCCATGATGCCATCGCAATGCCGGACGCCCCGGACGCCCCTACCACCCACCAACCAATCTGACAGTTGTAACACTGTATGTCCATACACGAGACGCCACGTGTCCTACGAATTCAAAAGTTCGGTTAAATGCGTTCAACTACCAACAGCTAAACCCCGCCAACCTTGCCGCCTTAAATCTCCCCCCATCTCCTCATCTCCAGTCCCATCCCATCACGCAAAGATCCCACTAGCTCCCGAGATCTCTCTCCAGGGCAGGGCGCTCTGTAGCGTGTGCAGATCGGTGATGCCTTCGGCGGCGATGACGGTGGCGGCGGGGCTGGCGACGGGCCGGGCAGCCGCGTGACGCGGTTCGCCAAGTCGACGGCGGCGTCCGTGACGCCGGTGCGGCCGGGCAAGACGCACGCGCTGTCGCCCCTGGACAACGCCATGGAGCGGCACACGGTGCACGTGGTGCTCTACCTCCGCGCCGCTCCTGGCCTGGACCGGGAGCAGCTCAAGGAGTCGCTTTCCGAGGTGCTGTCGCTCTACCCGGCCATGACCGGCCGGCTCACGCGCGGCCAAGGCAGCGACGACGGGGCTGGCAGCGCGGCGGACGCCCAGACCGCGCACCGGGGCTGGGTCGTCAAGTGCAACGACGCCGGCGTGCGCATGGTGGATGCCAGGGCCGCCGTCACGCTCGACGCGTGGCTCGCCACGGCTACCGGCGACGAGGAGATGGATCTCCTCTACTATGAGCCCATGGGACCCGAGCCTTACATCTGGTCTCCGTTCTACGTCCAGGTACCCTTGACCAAATACCTAATCAGTCTCATCATAGCTCTGTTTGCTGAAATTAGGTTAGCTAATTCCGAGTTTGCTGATAGTGATACTTACATTTAGTACTACTATAAATAATAAATAAATTCGTAAAAATTAGGTGGAGCAGTTCCAAAATTAAATGGCTTGTGCTCCTGTACCGTATCAAGTTGGGTGAATTGATTGCATCACTGCTGTTTGGTGCCAGTATATGCATCGATGCAGATCAGCAGATGCAGTATAGGACCAGACGCGAACCCTGGTTACATTTTTGCTTAAAAATTAATTTTCCATGGTGTATGATGCAGCTGACAGAGTTCGCCGACAAGTCATACGCGCTGGGGCTGAGCTGCACCCACATCCACAACGACCCCACCGCCGCCGCGCTCTTCTTCCACGCCTGGGCTGCCGCGCACCGCCGGACCACCAGCACGTACCCGCCCTTCCTGCACCCGCCGGCGTTGGCGGTCTCACCGACCTCGCCGCCCCCTCCGGTGCCTCTGCTCGCCGAGAAGGCCAGCGCAGCCTCCCCGCCAGCACCGATGCCGCCGCCATGTCCTCCGCCACGTTCCACTTCCCGGGCTCCGCGGTGCGCGCGCTGCTCTCTCTCCCTGGAGCCTGACACCACCTGTTCGCGGCGCTCGCCGCGCTCTTCTGGCTCCGGATCACCGGCGCCGCAGACGGGGAGCGGGAGCTCACGCTGGCGCTGGACTTCCGCAAGCGGATGTACGCACCGCTGCCGTTGGGGTACTACGGCAGCTCCGTCCACTTCACGCGCGCGCGCGCGCCGACCTTGCGTCCGGGCTCCCCGCCGTGGCCGCGGCGCTGGACCGACACGTCGCCGGCGTGCCGGAGGACGAGCTGTGGCGCGCCCTGGAATGGATCCACGCGAGGCAGCAGGAGGGCGGCGCGCCTTTCCAGATGTACGGGCCGGAGCTGACGTGCGCGGCGATGGACCACGTGCCCATGTACGGCGCGGAGTTCGAGGACGGGGTGCCCCGGTCCGCGTGTCGTGCCGCGTCGGCGGGGCCGCCGGCGAAGGGCTGGTGCTCGTCCTGCCCGCGGCCGAGGGCGGCGAGGCGCGGGACGTGGTGGTGACGCTGCCCGCGGACGAGACGGCCAGGGTCTGCCGCGACCCCGAGGTGCTCCGGCATGGTGCCGTGGTGGTGTTCGGGGCGAAAGCCGGAACGGAGGAGTAGGCCCACCACCAGTGCCGCGGCGGACGGACGGAGCAACAAGAATCGCTGCGCTGCCCGCTGCTGTTGATGTCCCCAAGTTATCTTGTCTGAAGACCTTCGTTTGGTTTTCATGTGCCCTGTCGCCATGTGTCCGTGGATGATCAGATTGCTGCCGTGCACCGTGCTCTTCGCAACCATTTTAATACTTTTCTTTGGTAACCATGTCTGCACGACTGCATCCTGACTGTGAGTGTGGCGCTAATTCGTTATCCAGTGTCTACCCCTGACCCACTGCACCATTTTCGGATCGCCTGCCACAGCAGCGGCTATTCTTGGTGCGTCTTGCATGTGTGCTGATGTGTGTGGATGGCTTCCAACAGCTCTTGCACACAGCAAGCTCCGCACGCATGGATCCGGGCGGGAGGACGCGCGTGAGAACGAGACCCGAAAGAAAGGGATCTACAAAAACCAAAACATCGCTCGTCGTAGCCTTCCAGTTTCCACCAGTTGTCGCGCTGCCTGCAGAGCGTCGTCCTGCAGTCTCCATGGCCGCCGCAGTCGACACCGCGGCCGTGGCGGGTGCGGGCAAGAGGCTCAGGGTGTTCTTCCTTCCCTCCTTCATCCGAGGCCACCTCATCCCGCAGACCGACCTGGCGTGCCGCGTCGCCGCGGCGAGGCCCGCGGAGGTGGAGGCGACCATGGTCGTGACGCCGGCCAACGCGGCCCTCATCGCGCGCACCGTGGCGCGCGCCGCGGCCGCCGGCCACGCCGTGCGCGTGCTCTGCTACCCGTTCCCGGACGTCGGCCTCGGGGAGGGCGTCGAGTGCCTCACCACCGCCCCCGCGCACGACGCGTGGCGTCTGTACCGCGCCATGGAGATCGTGCAGCCGTCCCACGAGTCGCTGCTCCGGGACCACCGGCCCGATGCCATCGTCTCCGACGCGCCGTTCTGGTGGACCAACGAGGTCGCCGCCGAGCTCGGGGTGCCGCGCCTCACGTTCCACCCTGTCGGCATCTTCGCGCTGCTCGCCATGAACAGCCTTTTCACCATAAGGCCCGACATCATCCGGACCAACTCCACGGCCGCTGGGACGGTGCTGTCCGTGCCGGGCTTGCCCGGGAAGGAGATCGCGATCCCGGTGTCCGAGCTGCCCAACTTCTTGGTCCAGGACGACCACCTCTCCAAGGGGTGGGAACGGGTGAGGGCGTGCCAGATCGCTGGTTTCGGCGTCATCGTCAACACCTTCGTCGACCTAGAGCAGCCCTACTGCGACGAGTTCAGACGCGTGGAGGCGCGCCGCGCCTACTTCGTCGGGCCCCTGGGACAGCCATCGCGCTCCACCCTGCACCGCGGCGGCGACGGCAACGTGGACTGCCTGAGCTGGTTGTCCACCAGACCGAGCCGGTCGGTAGTGTTCGTCTGCTTCGGGAGCTGGGCCGATTTCTCAGTGGCTCAGAGCAGGGAGCTCGCCCTGGGGCTCGAGGCGTCGGACCAGCCATTCCTGTGGGTTGTCCGCTCCCATGACTGCAGCGACCAGTGGGCGCCGGAGGGCTGGGAGCGGCGCGTCGCCGACCGTGGCATGGTCGTCCGCGGATGGGCCCCGCAGCTGGCGGTGCTGGCCCACCCGTCGGTGGGCGCGTTCGTCACGCACTGCGGTTGGAACTCGGTCCTCGAAGCCGCGTCCGCCGGCGTGCCGGTGCTCACGTGGCCGCTGGTGTTCGAGCAGTTCATCAACGAGCGGCTCGTCACCGAGGTGGCCGCGTTCGGCACGCGCGTGTGGGACGGCGGCCGGCGCAGCGAGAGGGCCGAGTTTGCGGAGACCGTGCCGGCGGAGGCGATCGCCCGGGCCGTGGCCGGTTTCATGGAACGCGGAGGGCAGCGCGACAGGTTGAAGGCCAGGGCCGGGGAACTAGCGGAGAGCGCGCGACACGCTGTCAGTGAGGATGGGTTGTCCTGGCGTGACATAAACCGCCTGATCGATGATCTCCTGCAGGCGAGAGCCTCTGGCCAAGTTTAGTTTGTTTTTTTTCCGCATACATTGTATGTAAGGCTAGAGAACAGAATAAAGGGTGACATTTCGGCAAGACAAAATGTAAATGCTTCCATTTTGGGAAGGAAGGCGTGTTTGTGAATGCTTCCATTATGGGAAGGCCATGTTTTACTCTCAGAGCCCGTTTGAATCTCTACAAAAAATTGAATTGAATCTAAATCGGGCCGAAATCTTCTTGTCAAACCAAGCGTAAATAAGACCCTCGTCCGGCAACTATAGGGCGGGAGAGATAGGCATGACATTTAAAAAATAAGACTTAAAAATGCCTTAGGGAAATGGTGGATGGGCGGCTTAGGGGCCCCCCCCCCAGATCCAAGCGTGGTGTAGGGGCGGTCGAGGAAGGTTCGAGGCGGGCCAAGGGAGCCTCGTCGGAACCGAAGAAGATGGCGACACGCTGGATGGGAGGACAAAGGGGTGGATGGTGAGCTTCGGGCGGGCGGGGCGGCGGGGACTAGGCCAAGGGTGGTGAAGAAGGGGCCATGGCGGCGGCGCTGGTGAGGGCTGTGCCGGAGCTCCCAAGCCCTAGTGCGCCTAGCGGGGCGGTGCTGTGGGACAACGGGGTGGTGCGCGTGGCGGCGAAGAAGGAGGTGGCCAAGGTGGTGGTTGTACGAGCAAGGCCCAATAGGGTGGTCGAACGTGCCTTGCCATATGGGGTGGTGGTCCCTCAGACCCTAGCCCCCCCTCCTTAGCTAGTGAAGTAGTCCATGACCATACTTAGTGTGGTCATTCCCCCATTCAAAAGACTGATGACATGTGGTACCAACAATTTGAACAAGTTTATTTACTAAGACCGGCTTTATGTTTCAATATATGAGTGAATTGTGTAGACATAATGCATCCTTGAATCGAGATACAAACTTTTTGAATGAAACGATCGAGTAGGTTGAGATCTCATCTACGATTCATAGTGAAAGAGGTAAGAATGGCCGACTGCAATACGAAAGAGAACAAAATAGTGTGGCCTCATAAACTACATTTAATAATAGCAAAATAGAAATCCCAAAACATCCCAAAAAAAAAAAATCTAAATGTATCCCCGAAAACATTTCGTAACAAAAACATGTGGCTGCTTTTTAGATTTTTTTTATGGATATTTTCATTTTTATAAGTAAATCTAATATTTGGAAGGTTCTAAAGATTCTTTTAGGAGCTTATGAATTGTAGTTTTTTTATTTGAAAATGTTATCAAATATTTACTTAACTTTTCTTAACTATGTAAAACCATCACTTTAAACCATCAAGGAAGTTCATTTGAAGGTTCCGCGGTAGTTTAGGAAACGTATAAAAAAACACCTTTTGCTTCTAAGCACTTTTCTTCGTATTCTTGGCTCGAATCCAAGGTCAATCCTATTTTTGATAGGACTTGTTTGACAGTTAAATTTATTTTTTCCTATTATCTGATTTTTTTTTTTTTCGTTTTCCTATTATTTTCGATATGATTCGTTATTTTTTCTTTCTCTGATTATCCCTGAAAGGTAAGGTGAGTTTTTTCCGTCCTTCAAAATTTTGGAGCTAAACGCACCAAATCCCACCGCCACGTCAACACATGGGGAGCCAATCGCACCCACATGGCCACGCAAGGAGAGCACGACCCCCGTTTTGCGATTACGCGATTCGCAGGGTCCTTTGCTGCAAAAACACGCATCACCTCCGTTGCCATCTCGCTCCCGTGACCCACCCCGTCGCGTCTCGGCTTGGCTTCCTCCCGACGACCACCGCCGTGCAGGAGCGGAGCTCCCCGCCGCTTCTCTCTCCCCTATTCCGAGAGGTCCGAGCCCTGATCCCAAGCTGAGGGCGGTGGTACTAGGAGATTAGCGATGGAGAGGCGGCGGTCGGCGGCGCTGCTGGTAGTGGCGCTGGCGGCGGTTCTGTCGGCGTCGTGGCGGGCGGATGCGCTGTCGGTGACGGTAACCGACACCGAGTGCGTCCACGAGTTCGTGCCCTACGAGGGTGACACCGTGTCCGGGAACTTCGTCGTCGTCGACCACGACATCTTCTGGAGCTCCGACCACCCAGGCATCGACCTCACGGTACACACCCGATCCCCTTGTCCCCAGCCCTACTCCAATCCTGCGCGGTTAAATTTGACGGGAGGATCGAGGCTCGATTGGGTTTATGGGTTGTTTTGTTGGGGATCTGACCATCAGGTGGATTGAATTGGGGATCGGGGGGTCTTCATGATTCGTGATCCCCTTACGCGATCTCTTGTTTATGTACCGCTTTGGCGATCTAAAACAATTTTTTAATGGCTGGCATAAGGCTTTGTTTAGTTTAGCTTGATGAATTAGGAGTGTTCGCTGCTTAGGAGTTGATTCAGTAATGGGCTGGTGCAAAGTTCGGACCTTTTGGGGAAATTTCAGCTTGTCACTGCTTTGGTATATGGTCTGCTGCGGGTGCCTTGCGTGTGCACAGTATTGTTACTTCAGGTATGGTTGGATGATAATGTGTTGTTTGGCGCTGCTGGTTACCTCAAAAGTTGTCCCCTTCAGTTGTTTGGATTCTTGTTCTTGCGGGAAGGAGTTTTTTTTTTTTTTTTTGGGTGAAATTTGACCCCAGTTTCACTTCTTCCTGACTGAAAATATGCGAAAGGCCCATCTGTAGTTCCATATTCAGTTGCTATGTTGTTGGCCTGCTGCAATTGATGCTAATAGTAATAGATGTTCAATTTTCTAGTCTGCCTTATGATTTAAGTGAGTTAACACTACCGTGGATGCTGCAATTGATTCATATACCTCCTGCTCCTGTCTAGATAAGCTGACAGTTGTGCCTTTCTGATAGTTTGGACATTTGTTTGTGCTAGTAGTTCTACTGTGGTATACTTATTCTTTGCTTGGAGATGCATCTGTGCCTATCTGAGTAGAAAGGAATGCTCTCTTGTCCCAGTTGGGGCATTTTTCTGTTGAACTTTCAGATGTGTCCTGTGCAGTGCTTTCACATGCTTAGCACTGAAGAATTCTTTTTTGAGTGGGAACCATTTATCTCTCTGATTTTAAACATATTATTTCCGTAAAAGGTACACAAAAAAAAATCTATTTGGCAACCCAATGTACCTGGAAAAAGATTGGTGGCGTGCGCTGATTGGGTTTCACTTAAAATTGGTTCTATAGCTTTAAATGATCAGGAGAATGGTAAAATGCCATTGAAAGATCACGCAAATGTAAAATATTAACTTTTTGATATGATCATATGATGTTATACACTTGATATGATGTTCTATATTAACTTTTTGTTTCTGTAAATACAGGTAACATCACCAGGTGGCAACACTGTGCACACATTGAAGGGAAAATCTGGTGACAAATTTGAGTTTAAAGCTCCGAGGGGTGGCATGTACAAGTTCTGCTTCCATAACCCATATGGAGCACCTGAAACTGTTTCTTTCTACATTCATGTTGGGCACATACCCAATGAGCACAATCTGGCAAAAGATGGTTAGTTTACTGGCTTTGTATCTTAAGCTTCTCAGCCACTCTGTCGAACTTAACCATTTTGCAAATCCTAAACAACCGTCAATTCAATTGTTTTCTTTTACCTTCATTATTTTTCAGAGTTGCATGCCATTTGTCTGGTGTTAACATTTTAGCTCTGCCATGTGTAAGCAATGTCTCATTTCTGTTGCAGAGCACTTGGACCCTATCAACGTTAAAATCGCGGAGCTGAAGGAAGCATTAGAATCCGTCACCGCCGAGCAGAAGTACTTAAAAGCGCGCGAAGCTCGTCATCGACACAGTAAGCTCAATGAACTTGGGACTTGCATGATTAAATCTCTGGAATGTTTAGCACATTATAGCGTTTATGTTAGGTTTTCCTTTTGAAAAATAACATCAGTGTTAACAGAAAGAAGGGCCCTAGCAGTTAGAAATTAGAACCCATTGGTGTCAACATTTCTGGAATGCATTAGAGTTAGAGCGCAACTAATGTTGTGACTTGATGTAGCATCCGTCTATTATCCACTGATCCAAGTTCGTATCTAATTTTATCACAGCATAAGTATGGAATCGATGTGTTCTTCAATGTAGAGGGGACAAACAGATGATTTTGATTAGTGAAATTGCTCAACCTGTTCTGTTTTGCCCACCTCTTTCAGTTTTCCTTTCTATTCAAGTAAAAAATGCCTTGTACGTAGAAAACGTCCAATTACGTAGCAGGGGACAGGACATTATGAATTCATTTTCTTCTGTTTATCTGTTTCATGTACTTATTGCTACTGTACCATTTTATGATGATGTGGAGTTAATTTCATGCTTTGATTCAATCCAGCTAATGAGAGCACCAGAAAGCGTGTCATGTTCTATACAATGGCGGAGTACATAGCTTTCATGGCTGCTAGTGCGTTGCAAGTCCTCTACATCCGCTTGTTCAGTAAAAATGTGGGATACAACAGAGTGTAGGATACAACTCTACTACTTCAAAGGCGACAGTGGAAGCAGCACATGATCCGAACGGAAACATTCTCTGCCAATTTGACAAATTGTAGCTCTGCACCCTTTTTTTTTTTTAGTTTATAAGACACACTTTTTAATTTATCATCATGTACTTTTAGCAACACTAGTGGATATATATGTTGAGTGCGTTTGAAGCTGAACATAAGTTCCATAATTAATCTTCAGAGGATTGTTATCAAAGCTGGTATTGCTCTGCTGCGGATTTGGATTTGGATTCGTTGTAATCCTGTGATGTCTTAACGGGCTCTATTGCTTCTGCCACTGTGGGTTAATTTCGTGGCACATGTCACGCCTTACACTCAGATTGGAAGAACTGATGGTCAAATAAAACTGCAATTCACAGCTATACCAAGCCACAATGCTACATCACAGAAAGCAGTACCAAGCCCCAATTTCCACTTGTATCTGTATTGGAGCAGTAGGGGATGCTCATTTACTCACTAGAACTCATGATGTGGATAGAAGTTGTATATGTATATATCAACTACTTCACAATCAAGTACATCAAAATTTTTATTTGACATTTGAGTTAAAATTTACAGAGGGAAGTATCATTTGCTGCACCATGACAGAGGTTTGAACTTTGTACATGCATTTCCTTTGGTCAGAATAAAACTGCAGACCTTTGTTTGATTGTATTGCTTTCATATAATCACACTCTTGGCCACTGTGGGCTGACTACCTGCATAGTAAATAAACAAAATCATCATTAACGAGCATATCATTTTTTTACTTAACAAAAAACATCAGCCACTGGTGCTGCTATAAACCTCTAATGTGCTGAAAACTAACTGCATGCGGCTAGCAACTACTGATGGTTCCTCTGAATTTCCTGTGACAGCCATCTGTTCCAGCTGCAAGGTTTTCACTGGTAACCTGCAGTGTCAATTTTGGAACATGTATGAGATACTGAGATAAAAGAACAACACTGCTGGCAGAAGCTGCTCTTACCATGCCATTCCTTTGACATAGTAGGCATTTGCAATTATAGCACAAAATCCTTTCCACTGATGCAAGACATCAGCTGACACCGGTGGGTTAGTAGACCATCTGGTAACTGTTAGTTGTGGTGTGCACAATATTGTGATGAACACTATACTGAGCCACATAATGCACTCGCGGAATCTGCATAAAAGAGTGTCACTGAGGCAAAGAATGAAACTAGAGAAGATCTTATGGGGGCATTTGCATCACAATTATGCTTTCGCTACTCAATTACATGATACCTTATAAAAGTTTAATGTTTCATTTATGCGTTAAAAGATTTGATGTGATGGGTACTGCAGCACTTTTTGGTTCACTTTTCACCAAAAGAACATGGCGAAAAAATAAAATGTAAATGCATAACAGAAGATGATATTGAACAGTAATATCAGAAAAATAAATGATGCGCACATGATTGTCAGAGTAGCTGACCTCAGAGGAGTGGACTTTGAACTTCGAGCTGGTTCCCCCTAAGGAACCTAAGGCTTCAATTTCTAGACCAGAATCTTCAATATCCATAAGTTCCTTTCTAAGCCCCTCATCTGTACACCCCAGTGCATATGCGGTCACTCCAGCACTGACAAACTCCTGATTATATTCTCAGATACAGTAATTACAATTAGTAAACAGAAAAACTTCTGGAATGTATGGTGAAGATTCAACAAGAATCAATACTTTTAAGTTTTCTCCACCTCCTCCTCGATCAATAACTGTCTTATACCGCTTGAATAAACTGATCGCTATGTTACGTGAGGAGCGGAAGTCATCATCGGCCGAAGCATTAACATGGAATCGATGCTGCATACAACAAAATGCTTTCATAAGAGGAAAAAAAACCAGTGATCAAAATCGCAAAAATGGAGGACAAGGAATACCAGCCAGTGCCTTGTAGTTCTTTCATTTAAGCTTTTACACAGATAATGGCTGATTCTAGTGAAGTTAACTTTGTGGCTGTGAACAATGTGTGACTTCTGTACATGATGGCCTTCTGCTGAACTGCAAACTGCACTGTATCCTAATTTACAATGAAAAACAGAGGCACTCTTTTTTCAGAGGGTTTTAGGTCCCAGCAAGAACTAGGCCTCACAAAAGGAACAGTTTCATGTAGCATCAGCATGACTGAGTACTCATCAGACTCCAAGCTATATGAACATTCCTCTGAAAAACAGGAAAGGGCTCCAGAAGGCAATTCAACCTACGACAGAGTATGCTTTAATCAATCACCAAGAAGAACTAGGAGCACCACAGAATTTGCATGTTTAAATTATACTGAATTATAACAAGCAGTCTGTGTTCGTTCAAAAAATATATAACAAGCAGTCTGCTAATCTCCCAATTTTAGTGGCATATGAGGGATGCGTCCGAAGATTAAAAATCAAGCAAAATGAAATACTCTTTCTCACACATCGTATCATAAGTTAAAAGCATGAGCAATGGTAACTGTTGCAGAATGAACTGACCAAAACATAAATTCATTCCCTACCAATATACTGAATGCAAGAGAAGCATAAAATATCCTGAAAAATAAGCTATATTCCCCTTTCAAACAACCCAAGGAAATAAAACTGAAGAACCTGGCTCACGAATACTAGCCCATCACCAGGGGAGCCGAAACAATCCGAACGCGAGAGCAACGAACTGCAAGGGGCCTCACCTCCCGGGCGGGGCAGCGGCCGGAAGATGGCTGGCGCCTGCGGTATCTCCAAGGAGGTGGGAGGGAGTAGTGGGACGAGAGAGGTGGGGACGTGGAAATATATAGATACGTGGAGGGGTTAACTGGCTAAACTTTGGCGAGTGAAATTGTAAACAAGAAATTCGAGGGTCACAATAAAAAACGACTGGCGAGGCGCGCGGAGGAAAGCGCGAGGATATGGCAGCCCTCGGCCTGTCGCTGTAGCTGTCGCTGAATCTTTCAAGATGGGCCCGTTTGGCAGTTTATGGCCCCGTAGATGGGCCTGTTTGGCTGTTTATGGCCCGTAGAGGGAATCCGTGTGGGCTCTTCTTTGTTCCTTCTGGGTCTCGGCGTCTCGCCCACAAGCTGCACCGTGCGACCGTGTATGTATCTTTTCCGGCACTAAAAATCTGATCTTTCATTATCAATCCATTACTAATCGCGTCTACTAAAAATATGGCCATGGAATGATCACTCCATTTTTTTAAAAATAAGGCGCATTTGTAGAGAAAGTGAAAACACATTGTGTCATGGATATTAAAATTCCAGCAACCACACGAATGAAGATATATCGTAACGACTGATTAACCAAGCATCTGGATGAGAGGTTCTGACTCCTGAAGAGTTTCAATTGCTAGTTTCCAACAGCAACACTCCAACGAACAAACCAAAAGATCTCTAGAAATGGCTATCGTGCCAGCCAGGATGTTACTCTTACCCACCCCCTGGTATTCATCACTCACCTATAGTAATGATCATCACATGCCGACATGCGTAATCTATCGGTGAGCTATCTAGCATCAACAGACCAAAACAGGTCCCGATCGTGTGATGTCGTTGCTTGAGAAGAATGCTTTGGCGTATTGCACCCGGTGCATTCCCAAATCCACACCCATACGTTACTTATCCTCATGTTCATCCCTACTTTTGCTCATCATACCCAATCCCCTCATGTTCATACTCATCGGATGATTGAGTATCCGGTGTAGGGTTTTGTCTCTATGTCTATGTATTTGTCTGAATCCACATGTATTTGAACTAAGTTCCACTAATTTACTCCAACACATATGTGTGCATCGAAACAAGTTTGGTGTTGACAGAAGCTACTCCCAACGGACAAAAAGAGGGATCATGCTTCTCTCTCACCTTTGACAGCCTCCTGCGCATCGCGGTCGCGGAGAAGCGCCCACCGGCTGGGGCACTACGCAAGGGGCACTATAGCTGGCCGAGTGTGTGGGAGAAGGGGGCTACCATGCATAGTGGAGAGGGAAGAGGCTGCCATGGGAGAGAACGAGAAGGAATCCGGCTATGTGGGGAGGGTGGGGTGGGGGGGGGAGAAAAGGGTTGGCCATGGCATGTCAGAGAGGCAGAATCGGAGAAGTTAACGCATGGGTATGGATTCAACCATTCCCTTTCGAAACTAGAGGGCATACTGAGAGGGAATTGAACTAAATTACCCCTTAATCCACTTCAATCTCCAAAGGAGTTGAATGATCCAAATGAGCCCTTAAGTTATACATTATTCTATTTAAAACACAGACTAAAAGTAGTGAGACATCGTGTTATTTTATTGGGTTAATTTGAACGGTGTCATTGCAATTCTACGGGTTCTAAGAAATACCATTACTATTTGTGATATTCGAAACGTACCATTATAGTAATTTCACGAGTCTTTGAAATATACCTTCTTACCCTTTGACTCGTTTGTCTGAATTTTCAGACCAAATTGTCCACATGACTACAATTCTTGCCCATATAGCTAGAGGCTTGGTTATAGCTGTCGCTTCTGCACCACCAAACACACGACCAAAAAAATTGACTTGAAAAATAATGTGTACACACTCTTATTTATTTTTATTTTAATCCAACATGCTTCTTTCTTCTGCGGTTCTGCAACCAGAACCAAATCATCCTCCTATTCGAGTCAGGAAAAAAAACCATCTTCCTATTCCTTTATCAGTAGGATAATGGACTTGCGCAGATTTTTGACTCACTGACCTGTATTTTTTCTTACAAATTAGATGGGTTCGTTTGGATATATCTATCAACAAAAAAGTATCCAAGATTATCCTCGTATAGTCCTGCTCGTTTTCGACGCAGACGTGGACTCTGACAAGCCTTGTTTTTCTACCACTACCGAAAAATCTATGCTCTATCCCTATCTGGGTCGTGTATCTGAACCCAAATATCCAAGGTTATCGACTTATCGTAGTATACCTTGTCAAAAACTTATTGTAGTATAGCCCCCGTTTGTTTTCGACGCAGATGCAAATGTATTAGCTAAGTATCTAGAGACGGATGAAAGCTAATAGTATATTATTTACCACGACTGATTAATACACTAGTTGAATACACA
Organism: Hyparrhenia diplandra; assembly: GCA_015847255.1. Taxonomy (NCBI): domain Eukaryota; kingdom Viridiplantae; phylum Streptophyta; class Magnoliopsida; order Poales; family Poaceae; genus Hyparrhenia; species Hyparrhenia diplandra. The sequence continues at coordinate 237,297 of JADLZK010009580.1, read as the reverse complement.
ATTGGGGGTACAAATCCACACCCCATAGAAACTTAAGGTATGATCCTCGCATGTTTATAGATGAGGCTGCTAGATAGATATATTTGATAAAGTTTAGAAACGTCACATAGACACTTCGCCATGAGAATACCCTTATCTCCTCCTTACATCTATAGATACAATTAAAGCCATCGTCGCCCCCATCCATTTGGGATCATCCACAAATACCTCAAGTAGTGTGTGGATGCTGATAACTTAGGTTGGCGTGTGGCTCTTTCTCCCTCAATTGTTCTTCTTTGTTTCACTCCATCAGCACACCATCACCCTTGCTAGTGGCTCACCCGTCGCTGGCTGCCCACCCCCACCATTCCACCCCCGCTAATGTCCTAGATCCAATCGGAGGAGAAAAGCTTGCCACCCATTCTCTTCCACCTTCCGCGCGACAGCCTCTGCCATCCTACCCTAATCTCACTAACGGCTATCTCGTCCAACTCTTGCCCCCGCCATCTTCCTATTTCGTCGGTGTCCCCACTAGTGCGCACACAATAAAGATTGTGCTCGATCCTCAAGGAGACAGGGACGCCAAAGATTTCATGTATATATGTATAGCGTAGGACTGTACAAGGGACGACCTTGCTAGAGAGCAAGCAAATTTATAGAACACATTTGGAATTTTCTTTAATTTGGTTAGTGAGGAAGGTTCGTCCCAACAGCATAGCACATCAATTATCTTCCACCACTGCGGATATATGGATAGTGAGAACCAGTTTGCGCACATGTTATAAGAGGCCCACAAGTGAACATTCTCAAAAATGATAACTTGAGAATCCCACAAGCGCACATGTTGTTGTAAGAGGCCCACAAGTGAACATTCTCAATCCATGTACGGACGTCGCGGCTCCGGATCTCCGGATCTTGGACAAAGGCCACCGGCGAGGCTCTTGGAGGCAAGGGTTGTAGCCAGTAGCTTGGCGAGGCGGGCATGCAAGCCCCCGGCCACATGTAAGCACGGCCGTTGTGGCAACCACACTTTGCGACGGCAGAATTACCCGCCACAACCGTAGTGTAGTTTTGTAAAGAGAAAGGTTGTGGCTGCCTTAGCTTTGTCTCCAACAAAACAACTTTTAATGCATGACGAGTCGTATCCTAGGTGTGGCGATACAAGCTGAAAAACAAACACTAACCAGCGTTATGTGCCCGCCGCATGTTTGGCATGACGGAGTTGGGCGGCAACCAAACAGGCTCTCAGCCCCCTAATTTTTTTTTCTGACTTCAGTCACCGGTGGCCGGTGCTTCGTGGTCCTCTACCTCTCGACTAAGGGCCTAAAAAAACGGCCTCCCACCTTACCTTTGCCTCGCTCTAGCACCCGCCTTGTGACATGGACTTCCACCCCGGAATCCAGCAACCCAGCTCCGGAAACCCGAACCCCCGTCCACCGGCCTGTTCGGAAGCTCGCTAGTTGCGCGTCTGAGATATGTACTGCTGACACGTTAAAGCCACACCAGTATAAAGCCGATTCAGTATTTGAGCTACAGCAGCAGGACTGCAGGTTCTGAATCTGGATACATCGTCCGATCCATTGGTCAGAGCGACCTTGACTTTCAGCTGTCTCGCTTTATGTTCCGCGACTTCCGCCCCCGTCGTAGACTTTCCCGGCCTTTTTCTGGCTTCTGTCATGCATTACTATCGCCCTGACCCCAGTGACCCTGATGATCGACGCTGAAAGGCAAACTCCACTAGCGTTGTTGTGGGTGGGTCCTTGGAAGAAACACAAACGGTGATGGATTCAACAAACCTTTTACGTGTCTAACCGATCATAGTAGGGACCAACATACATGCACCATTGTACAGGGAGCCAGACAGACTGGCATTACATTATACCCTAGGCATGTGTACTTTGAATTCTCGATTATATCTTTTGTTGAGAAAGATGAGTATCCAAACTTTATAGAATAATAATGTACAGCCGTAAGAGCGTGTTTAAATTAATCGCAGGAACTTCTCCGTGTTTTGTATCGATCATCAGCAAACAATGACGATGTGGCAGATTTAAAAAGTTTGTTTTTTTTTTTGAAAAATAGGACACTCTTGAAAGAAATATTTTCTTGCATAATATATTTTTTGCAAGCATAAAGAAACATAGTTTTGGAGCTCCCTCTTGTTCTCTTTGAGATATTTCGATGATCCACGATTTGGAAAAGAAAAAGACACATTGTCGTTCCTGCTCTATAAGGACTTGTTTTGTTTGGCACCGACAAACTTGCACGGCATACACACATTCTTCTACGGTGTGTTTAGGTGAAATATTTTGTGTTGGATGTCACATTTGATCTTTGACCGGATGTCGAGAAGGGGTTTTCGGACACTAATAAAAAACTAATTTCATAACTCGCTTGAAAAACGTGTGAGATGAATCTTTTGAGGCCTTTAACCACGTCATTAGCGCATGTTTTTTAACTGTAGCACTTATGATTAATTATGGATTAATCATGGACTAATTATGCTTATAAGATTCGTCTCGACATGTACATACAAATTGTGCAATTAGTTTTTCATTTTACTTACGTTTAATACTCCATGCAATACGAGGAACACAACCCAACATATTTTGGATTGCAATGCAACTAAACACAGACTTTGTAGGTGTTGGATTTTGACGGCCAGATTTGCCGGGTGCAGGTGAAAGTTGGCTAGCTTGTGCCTCACATTAACTTGTCCAAAACCTTCCAAGGCACGGAAAGTTAAATCCGTAAATCCTGCGAATGAAAGTTAGAACAAGCAATCGCTGTAATGATTTGCTTGCCCTCACAAGTGGATTAATTAGTACCAACTTTTAACCCTTTTCAGTGCCCGGTCTATCGTGACGAGTCAAATTTGGAACCGGTCCAAAATCCAAATCAAGCATCGATGATCCGCACGGCTGCTCTTTGTTGCGGATGCTCATGTATTTTGACAGAGTTTCCAAAAAGGAGGAGCATGATTAGTTTATAGTAAAAGTAAACCTAAAAAGTAATACAATATCTATCATATCAAATCTCCTGACGAATGTATGGAGCATTGAATATAGGTAAAAAAACTAATTATACAGTTTAGGCAGTAAAGTCTTGAGACGAATCTTTTGAACCCAATTAGTTCATGGTGGGATAATGATTACCAAATACAAACAAAATGTACTACAGTAGTTAAACCCAAAATATTTCATCAACTAAACACCCTCAAGGTGTTTTGACAGAGATTTTCTTCTCTCGGTGAGACGTGGCGGAGCACAAATATCATTTGTCGGTCTCAGTAGTAGTTGTAGTATGTGCCTACGTAGTCCGTCGACAGGAGCGCGCCGTGCCACCACGTGGCCTATCCGCCGCCGTGCACGCTTCAGAACGTACACTAGCTCGCGGTCGCGGCTTGCCAACAAGGTCGTGCTAGCTGTGTGCGCCTGCAGCCATACGTGCTGGCCGCTGGGTTCTCCGACACGTCCGTGACCATGGAATTCCCAAGTCCCCGGCGGTGGTGATGATTCCCGGCGGCCGGCGCGCCGCGACTGACTCGCAAGACGCAAGGTGAGATGCGAACCAGTCCAGACTCCGAAGCTTGTCGCACGAGCTGACGGCTGACGGCGCCGCCTCGTGCTCGCTCGCGTGGCGCGCGAGACGAACCGGTCCACCATCACACAAGTGTACGTTTTGCTTCCTTGCGGGCGTCGGCGCATGAACCGTGGGTCATACATGCGTATTGTTCCTCATCATGACGATGATGGCGTGTGCTCATCATCTTGGTTATTTTTTATATCTGAGAACGGAAAAAATATATAAGAAAATCGTTACATTTAGTTGCCTTTTTTTGCCTTTTTTTATTTCCATGGAACAAAATGTGGGCCTTGATTCCAGTTTTCAGATAACGACTCCCACATGCCGCGCGCTTGCAGATTTAGATTAGGCATGGCTGCATGATGCGTGGTGTCTGGCTGTCTCTAACGTGGATGGTGAATGGAGTACAAACTAAAAGCCATGGCAAAAAGGAAAAAAAAGAAAAAGAAAAAAATAGGTAATGCATGTATGGTGGGCCGTTAAATAGACTTCTATTTAGGCCGAGCCATGAGTTGCTCGCGCGGCCAGCCCGTTCGTTTCCTAGCTCCAAGTAGTGGAACATGTCATGCGCGCGCGAGCGAGAGGCGGACACGGTCCGTGCAAGCACGTACCCAACCAAAAGCCAACCTTGTCAGATCCCTGTCGACCGCGAGTGGATTCCTCTGTTTGTTTTCCTAATCGATAGGTTTATCGACCAATCATCGACGCTGGACCTGCTAAAGATTTGCACGCATACGTACGATACTACGTCGTTCCATGCCTCCATGGATAGATGCATGCGATCCGTTCAAACAAACATAAGAAAAAAAACAATGTGTTTTTTGTTAATTGGTGAGTCGGATGGTCAAGTCAACCGGCCGGGAGCTCGGTACTCTTTGATTTTGATCCATGGATAGATGGACCGTGTCAAGACCAGAAACAAAGCATCCATCGCGCGCCCTGGTGGATCGGATATGCACGCATACTTGATTGCGCGCGTACTTGCGTCGACGACAGCACGAGCACTGTACGTCTACGCGCGCGGCCGCACCAACCGGCGTCGGCGTCGTCGCTGCTCGCGCACCGTGGGTTCACACGGCCCTTTCTGTGGCCGGCCGGTACGTCGGTCGGTCGGTCGGTCAGGGAGGGTCCTCCGGGACTCGAACGGGGTCACGGCTCGGAATTATTGCTAGGAAGTCTGAACAGGCTGCAAGTCATCATGCTAGATTGCTGGGTGTAGAGCATAGCCATAGCTGATAGCAGCTAAGCAGCACCAGCACTGCTAGTTTATGCTCGACCAGATCTTCCGAGAGCGATCGAGCGAGACAGTGTATGCGCGTCTAGTACTCGCTTCACCGTCACTGCAAAATTATTGCCGCCATGTGCGCACGCACCGCCGCCGCACGGGACGGCGCGCGGTAACATTCCGGCCTCGCCAACCACCGCGCAGAATCATGACACAGGCATGACGGTGCGTGTCGACGTAAATAAAATGATTATTACAAGTTTACAAACCACATAAATATATAGGAGTGAAAACGCGAAAGAATATTAACTCTACGTGTATAAAACGTGTACCCTAGAAGATCTCTCAGACCACAGATGAAACTTATATTTTTTAATAATAATGAAAGTAAATGTAATTTTGCGAAGTACTTTTTAAGGTATGATTACATACTTTATATTAGGTAAATAAACAAAAGGGGCGAACATGGCGAGAAGCAGCACGGGGAGGACGGGATCAATGCTCGTTACGTACTAGTACTACTCCACTTGACGAAACATCACTGTCCGTGTTTGCCGGAGTCTCCCGACGGCGGCGGCGACGACCACCGGCTCAGATCGAGTAATTTACCTGCTAATCGTAATCGGCAGCTCCCCCAGATTAATCTAACCCCACACTCACCATTCAAAAATCTGCGAGACACCTTCGCGTGACAGTGAGACTGGTGACACGGACCGCCGGGACCCACAGGCCACCACCAGCCTTCGTCTCCACGCCTGCGACGTCACGAGAGCGGGGTTCCACACGATCCCCTGCGCCACGGCAGAACAGCGTCGGCCGCCCCACCGCGCGCTTTGCGATTCGTTCGCGAGCGGGAGCGTCGCGGTGGATAAGATCCGGTGGGGGCGGGGGGCGGGGCGGCCCGGCCGGCCGGGAGCGCGGAGCGGGGTCGGTCGTCTGCGCGACTGCGCCATTTGCGCGTAACTCGTGGAGCGGGTGGTCGGTGGGTCCCACTTGGCGGTGTGCGAAGAAGAGGCCCGCACGTTTGACCCTGACGACGCCACGTGGGAGAGGCCGACGGTCGACGTGGTCAGCCGACTCAGCCGTCAGCTGCCGCGACAGGATGCCCCCAGGGCGCAGCACAGGCGGCCACATGTAGTTTTGTTTTCCGTCCAAGAGATAATTAAGGGAAACAAATTGCCCACTGATTCGTAGAAACTTGCATGTTTATTAATGGGTTGGGACATTATAAGAAAGTTTACAGGATACGCATAAAATCTATAAACTGGTCACTCGAGAATCGTTATGCGTACGTCCCAAAATTTGATGTGATGGAGGTGAAAAAAACTTAGAATTTAGGGTGCATATAAACAAGACCTTATTAATGTTTAATATTATTATTAACAATGGTCACTGAATCATATCATACATGAATAATGTTATATTTGTAATTGTAATTTTTATGTTACCCAAAAAAAAGCGTGCTTGTCTCTTTGTAATAATCCTTCTATTTGTCTGATGTCTTGTGTTTAAGAGGTACAATGCTACTTTTGTAATAATTTACTACGAATATGCCATATCATCGATATTATGCTTTACCCAATCAAACAAACCAACCTATGTTTCCTAACATCAATATATATCATGCACCACATCCTTTCTTGTAACTACTGAAACCATTTCTCATATTTGTGCCTTATTAGGCTAGGGTTAGACGTCATTCATTTTTTGTCTTTGTTGCCTAGTTCCATATGTTTATAATGCTAACACCTATCTTATTGCTTCAACTCAACTTCACCTCATGTATGGACTACATGATTCATGTCTTAGAGTACCATCAAACAAGTCTTTTCTCTCTGTTACTCAATCTTTGTATTCTTATCAATTTTTTTTGTATTAGGTTATTGAATCCTCAGCCATGTTTAATACCAAAGAGCAATTCGCAACAATGTAGATCTAATGTTAAACCATATTTAATACCAAAGAGCAATTCATGCCAATCGAGATTAATGTTGAAATGACAATAGTCTAAGGCTAGCATCAACGAATGTCTCACTTTTCTATCATCATGTTTAACTATCCTCTATTGATCTATGGTTCAAGACGATGGTGAAAAAACAAGTTGGTATTAAAGCCATATTACCTTTGTTATGACTGAGCACAACAAAAAGGTGTGACTGAATCACCCTCCAAAGTCTAGTTTTCTTGTACAATTTCTAAGTATTTATTTATCTACTATCTCGATCACATATACTGAACATAGTATTTAACGAGAGGAAGTATTATTAATAATATAGAGAAGAGCAAAAAAAAAAAAAAAAAAACTATCTTGTCCATAGAAAAGTTCCCTCTATTGTCATTCACCAAACACCAAATAGGCATCCGGACGAAAAGGAAATTTCGTCACGCTTTAGAGACAGGAGCCAATAGCTCTCCTCTGCCAAAGTCGTAAAGATAGAATGTAAACACGCGGGAGCAAAGACAAGGTCATAGTAGTATTGTTACCTACAAGAAACAAAAAAATAAAAATAAAAAGGAGAAAAAAAGAAAATACTAGGGAAGAGTAGCAAGCAACCAGGCAAAAGGGCTCGAGCCAACAACCGAATAGAGAGGACACACTCACAGGCGCAAGGCCGCGTAGACGGAGCAGAGCAGCTAGAGGAGAGAGAGCCGTCGCGGCGTCGGCGAGGTGGAAGAGAGGAGAGAGGGGGTGAGGTGAAGGTGCGTGGGCGTGGGTAAAAAAGAGGAAACAAAAAAGAAAAACGAGCGAGGCAGAGAAAACACAAGCAAACAGACGACAACAAAAATAGGAGGTCGAAGGCGACGAGCGGGAGGCGGAGGCGAGGAACAACGTGAATAAAATTTTATTCATCAGAGAAACAAGGCAAGCCGGGGAATCGCGTCGGAATTCCGGCGAATCGGCGGGATCCGGCCGGGATCTGCGCGCCGGATGAGGGTCGGCACCATGAAATGGTCCACATTGCTCAGTAAGGTCGTCTTCGCCGCCGGCCACCAGCAGGAGCAGCCGCCGCCGCCCCCCGCCGCCGCCACCGCCGGGGTCGCCGTTCCACCGGCAGCAGGCGGAACAGGACCTCGCCACCCCGAGGCTCAGCTCCGCCTCAACCGGCGGGGACGAGGGCGGCTTCGACGCGGCGGCCGGGAGCTCGCCCTCTGCCGCCGCGTCCCCTGCCAGGTGGGTCCCCTAGCCGAGGTCAAACGCCTCTCTACTGGCCTTGCGTTGCCTGAATCAAATCCGGTGTCTGCTGATGCATGGCCCAGCTCCGATGCGATCCCGTTACTACCGTTTTCCGGGTTTAGCAATGACAATCGGATTTAGATTCGGAGAGGGTTCGATCGCAGATGCTTGCTTTTTCGTTTCATCTTCCGTCGTTGGCTGTTTGGTGATTTAGTTGGTAGATGCGGGATTATGTGTTGTATTAACATTTTAACTCATAGGATTGATAACAGTGAATAGTTTTTGTTAGCTCGAGCTTGGTGTTAGTGCTGCAGTTATTTTGGTTTTGGCCTTATGTCGATGATAGATGATGACGGTGTCTTCAAAGGAAATGATTCTGGACTAGGAAGGTGCCTTGGAGATAAATGGTGCCGGACTAGGACGGTGGTTGGGTGAGTCGGTAGCTGCATAGTCAATTTTATGATCTGTATATGCCGCCTGAAGGCTATGGCCCTTGTCCTTTTGTTTGTTGTGCTTTCATAGAACAATGGGGCTAATGTGTTTTTGCATTTCTCGTAGCAGAGAAAGTGGAACTTTTAGCAATACCTTGATTGGGGTCAACTTTATGAGTCTGGTTTGCTTGATTTGTCGATTTATGTTTGAACTGGGATTTTGTAAGATTATTGTGGCACATGCCATTCTAAGGTGGTATGAAGTTTGGTCGACTGTGTTACATTGTTTCTTGAGTTACCGCGCTGCTAGGGATACACTCCTTCATCGATTTTTTTTTTGTTATTTTCCTCTGTTAGATACTTCTAATGGTGGTTGTTGCTACTACTGCCATATTCTCTGTGACTCCCCTTCTGCTGCACAGTCACTCGTATTGGCTGGACAGTAGCTGATGAGGGATGCTATGCCATCAATCTGTGATTAAACATGATTTAGCTGCTTTGGACCCTTATCACAGAGATTTATATATAAAAGAGAAGATATCTAGTTTACCGAGGAATGGAGACTTGTAAGCCATACATGTTTAACTTTTGGTCTGGAAATTAAGATTCCTGATTGTTCATTTTTTCTATTGTCATCGCTGCAGTGTTTGTTAAATAGCATTACAGTACCATGAAAGAACAGTGACTTATTCATGCACTTGCCATTGTACTATCTTTTGCCTAACTAACTATATAATTACTTGGTAAAGGAACAAATACTATGATCATGCTTGTTCGTTAAGTATGTTACCAGCTATCTTTTCTTGGACAGTGTATAGCACTTGAACCTGATAACAAAAATCTGTACCTCTTTAAATTTCCATTTACTTTTTTTTTTTTTTCTGCCAATCTCTCTAAGCGAACTAATGTACATGTATGGATTGCATTCTCACATGGTAGTATATGCACCATAGGTTAAGTTCCTGTATTATAGCTTTCAACAATTAAATCAAGAATTATGTCCATTTCAAATATCGATTGGGAATTTGGTTCTGCTATTTTAAGTGAATAATATATGCTTCTGCAAAAAAATCTCCATGTTCTCCATCTTAACCAAGGATGCAAGTGGGTTTCCAACAGTGTTTTTGTGGGTCAGCTAGCTGAGTTCGTGTCTCCCCTTAAATTTAATTATGTGGCATGTGATTCTAGTTCATTTTAGCAAGTTTGGGTCGACCCAATGACCCAAAACATGTGGGACTTACATCCCTAATCTTGACATTATTTCTCTTGTACTCAGGGGAAAAAGGAATTGAGTCGGACTTTAGGAGATTATGGGAAGAATTTCGCTCTTCCAGCTCTGAAAAGGTACCCTGACACTTGTTTTATTTTTTCCACCATAAATCAGTATAAAGACCTTGTGAGCTGGTTCTTGCCTTGACATTGTATTCTGTTTTTCCCTCTGCAGGAGAAAGAAAGGGCCTTAAATTTGGCTGTAGATGTCTTCTGTAGGCTAGTGAAGCAATATTCTAGTGTAGCTCAATTAGTTGCAAAGTATGACTCTTTACAATTGCTCACACTACTTTCAGTAAATTATGCTGTTACATTGCATTTATTTCAGTGGGTGAGTCTACTCTCTATTCTAGAAAACTGAATAATGGTCTTCTGTTTCTTTCCTTCATAATTTTTACAGGTTAGTAGAAGGACATGTTTTTTTTTTTGTTATTGGAAGAGCTTTTGTTACTGATGTGGAAAAACTAAGAATCCACAGCAAAGGAAGATCACTGCATGTGGCTGATGTTATTGGCTTCTTTTCAGATATCACAGAGGTTTGTTCTTATATTGTTTATCTAGTGCAATTTCTGGATTCCAGGTGGCCATACACTCTCTTGACTCGTTGGTTCCATTATCCAGCTTGGTATATGTCCAGGATCAAATTTGCTGTACGCAGTCGAAGTTCTTGTGACAGAGGTTAGTGAAATTGCTATAATATGAAAAACAGAAGTATATTTTTCATGCAGTATACTGTCTGTTTGCAACGTTTATTAAAGCATGCAATTAATAGTACAAAGAAGCAAGAGGCATCTGTTTTCTGAGTTCTGACACAGTTAATATCCGAGTGTATTGGGGGTGTCGGGTGGTTCATGGATAAAAGTTTACTTAGCTATGGACTTCCTTGCTGATAATTTTTCGTATCTTACTTAGCTATGGATTTTCTTTCTGATATTATATTTCGTATACAATATGAATGCCAAATGTTTGAACTAACGAGCATTTGTTGTCATGTTTAATTTCATGGTTACAGACAAATGATAAGCAGCCTCTGTTGGACTCTGGTATTTTGTGCTGCCTGATATATATCCTCAATTCTCTATTGAGTCCCAATGAGAACTCCACAAATAGCTCACCTGTTCACCAAGGAGGATCCAGAATTGAGAAAAACAATCCTATGCAATCACGACGGCTTGAGGTAATCTCAATCGTCTGGTTCTCATAGAAACTGGGCATTATTTGCAAGACTGTACCGTTGACACACACAAAGTCGTAAATTGTGTAACATAGGGTTGCTGCTTTGTCTGTATTATTACATGTATGTATCTTGCTTTGTGTTCATATAATTTATATGGTGACTATATTTCTTCCGTTCATTTTCTCCTGGTCAACTTGGGTTTTGATTTTTATTCTTTTTTCTGTTCTGGAGATTGAGGGAAGCGTAATACATATAATGAAAGCACTGGCAAGCCATCAATCTGCTGCACCAAGTTTAATTGAAGATGATGCCTTACAAGTTCTTTTCCACATGGTTGCAAATGGTTCACTATCTGTGTTTTCACAGTTCAGGGATGGTATTGTTCCCCTTCACACAATTCAGCTCCATCGCCATGCGATGCAGGTAATTTGAAACTATGTAATATTACGTTTTGGAGGTCATGTTTCTGCTGCACCAGAAGTTGCTGAGTATATTGAGTTCATAACTGAACAGGTCCTTGGTCTTCTTCTTGCAAATGACAATGGGACTTCTGCAAAGTACACCAGGAAGCACCAGCTGGTACATTACTATCTGTTCTTTATTGTGGATGTTATGTTGTCCTGTTCTTGGGTCTAGTTAGGATTTCGTCGCACTAAAGTACTAAACACCACATAGCAACGTGTTCTTAGTTATTCAATCTTCACAAAGAATAGCTGTTTTCACTTGGCTAACATTAGAAGCTTAGAACATAAACTTTTGAAATGTGGGAAAATCTTCACTGAAACATCTTGGTATTTCATTTAGCCATTTTTTTCCCCTGACATAGACATCCTTTTGGGCCCCCCAGCTAAATCCTGGTTACTATGCTACAGTTTACCAAAGTTCTTTTCTCTCCCTTTGCTCATCTCTTTTTTTTTTAGAATAGTCACTGGTGGCATGCAGGATTGAACCCCTTCCTGCTGGGGTGTTGGGCATCTTGTAGCAGTTTCCTTGTATTATCTACTGTAACACCAATTCTTTTGCATATATTTCTATTCAATCTTGTTAACCCTTTCTCCACCATGTCTTTTAGATTAAAGTACTCCTTATGGCTGTGAAAGATTTCAATCCTCAGATTGGTGATGCTGCTTATACCATGGGCATTGTGGATTTGTTACTGGAATGTGTTGAGCTGTCTTACAGGCCTGGTTAGTATTGATAAACTTTGCCACTCATGTAGTCATGTATTTCTTCCGAGTAAGATGCTTTGATTCAATATTTTTCAATGTTTACAAATTATTAAATAACTTTCTTTTGTTTGTGTGGTTCTGGTCGTTTTTCCACCTCGAACTTATCCTTGCTTGGGATTAAATACTTTGTTTTCATACAAATTGAATGGTCACTATTGTCGTGCGCCTAATATCTTAATATGTGGTTACTTTACAGAGTCTGCGTCCATAAGGCTCAGGGAAGACATACATAATGCTCATGGTTACCAGTTCCTTGTTCAGTTTGCTCTTACACTTTGTAGCTTACACAAAAATCAGACTCTCCAATCCTCATCCAAGTTAGAATCTGAAGAGGATGCATCTGTTCCTTCTCACAGATTAGAACAAGATATATTCTCATGTGACCTTTCACCTCAGTTGTCTAGGTTGCTTGATGTTCTTGTAAATTTGTCACAAATTGGCCCCTCAGAAAATGGTGGTGGTAAGAGTTTAAAATCTTCTCACGTGAAAGGAACGGGGCACAGCAGAAGCCGAACTCCTTCTGCTGACAAGTTTGAAGACATGATGGAAGTTAGTAGCCCCAAGGTAAAAGATCTTGACGCCATTCAGATGCTACAAGATATTTTTCTGAAGGCAGACAACTTGGAAGTGCAAGCTGAAGTTCTCAATAGAATGTTCAAGATTTTCTCTAGCCATCTTGAAAATTACAGGCTATGCCAACAGCTACGTACTGTTCCTCTTTTTATCCTAAACATGGGCAGCTTCCTGCAGCACTACAAGAGGTCATCTTAAAAATATTGGAATATGCTGTCACTGTTGTAAACTGCATTCCAGAGCAGGAGTTGTTGTCACTTTGTTGCTTATTGCAACAACCAATTTCTACCAGTCTTAAGCATACAGTGCTTTCGTTTCTTTGTAAAGCTACTTTCCTTTGATCAGCAGTACAAGAAAGTTCTTAGAGAAGTTGGTGTCCTGGGGGTATTGTTAGATGACTTGAAGCAAAACAAGCTTTTCTTTGGAGATGAGCAGCAAAATAAGGCCTTTGACTCTACAGAGAGGGTGTCTAATGCAACTAACTTTCAGAGGACGGCAGATAACAAAGATGCAATTCTTACGTCAAAGTTAATGGCTTCTAGTTCTGCAAAATTTCCCATGTTTGAAGATGAAGGGACAATTGCTGTTGCTTGGGATTGTCTTTTTTATCTGCTGAAAAGAGCCGAGCCTAACCAGCAATCATTTCGATCATCCAATGGTGTCAACATCATTCTTCCTTTCTTGGTATCCGAAAGCCACAGATCTAGTGTATTGCGACTACTGTCATGCCTAATAATTGAAGATTCTCTTCAGGTTTGTGTCTATAGCTGACTATTCTGTGAAAATACAAACCACTTTTCTTCTGTAAATTTTTGAGGGTGTCCATTGTTCAGCTGCTGCTGCAGCTCCACCAGCAACAGCTACATTAGTGTGCAGCTGTGGAGCTGCAGCCGCAGCCGCAGCCACAGCCAGCTGAACCAATTAGCCCATTAGTGTAGGGGCGGAAATGTTGAATTCTCTTACGTTCAAAGAAATGTTGAACTCTCTAATTCATTAGTCTTGTCGAGCACTTGTGCAAGTTGAAGGACTTCATTTTCCTATGCTCACTCTATATTTTCTAATCATGTCTAGTGTTTTTATTAGCAGCATGCTTGCGAACTTGACTTAATTTTGACATGAGTACTGTTTTCAGGCTCATCCAGAGGAAATAGGGTCATTGATTGAAATCTTGAAGAGTGGGATGGTACCAACCTCATCTGGTTCTCAATTTAAGCTTGAAAATGATGCAAAGTGTGATACATTTGGTGCTTTGTGGCGGATTCTTGGGGCAAACAGCTCAGCACAAAGAATATTTGGAGAAGCCACTGGATTTTCCCTGTTGCTGACGACGCTTCATAGTTTCCAGAATGACAGTGAAAATGAAGCGACTGAATCATCTTTGCATACTCATATGAAGATCTTTGGTTTTCTATTGCGAGCGATGACAGCTGCAGTATGCAACAATTCTGTCAATAGGATAAGGCTGCATACAATCCTGTCGCCAAACACTTTCTATGATCTCCTCTCTGAGTCTGGGTTGCTTTGTGTGGATTGTGAAAAACAAGTTATTTTGCTTTTGCTTGAGCTTGCACTTGAGATTGTTCTCCGCCCACTAGTAACCAGCAGGTAGACAGCATTTCTTTTGAATCCTCAGAGGATGAATTGAGCTTCTTGTCTGCAACATCGTTTGGGCTTTCAAGGCTTGACAAGGAGCGTGTGTACAATGCTAGTGCAGTTGTTGTGCTGATCCGTTCTTTGCTGGTATTTACACCTAAAGTTCAACTTGAGTTGTTGAGATTCATTGAGAAGCTAGCAATTGCTGGTCCCTTCAACCAGGAGAATTTAACTTCTGTTGGTATGGTCAAAAGATATTCTTGCTACCCCTTTTTCTTTTGACTCATTTTTACGTGGCACCTTATTATGTTTGTGTTACTCTTCTATTGCACAGGATGTGTTGGCCTTCTGCTTGAGACAATCAGCCCATTTTTGGAGGGTTCCTCTCCTATTCTTAATCATGCCTTGAGAATTGTTGAACTGCTAGGTGCTTACAGGTTTGTCATATCATAAAATTCCATGCGTTCCGTTGCAACAATTTTGTTTCGTTGTTTCACAGTACATGGTTACTCTTTTCTTGTCCAGGTTGTCTTCGTCTGAGCTAAGGCTCCTTGTGAGATATATTCTTCAGCTGAAAGTGAAGCGTTCAGGTCATCTTTTTGTTAATATGATGGACAAGTTAATTCAAATGGAAGATTTCAGACAAGGACATGTTTCTCTAGCTCCTTTCATTGAAATGGACATGAGCAAAGCCGGTCATGCTTCTATTCAGGTTTCATTAGGAGAAAGAACATGGCCGCCTGTTTCTGGGTACTCCTTTGTTTGCTGGTTCCAATTTCAGGACTTCTTTAAATGCCAACCGAAGGAAGCAGAAAAAGCGTCAAAAGGGGCATATAGCAAGAAGAGTGGCCATGTTTTTGCGATATTTTCTGTGGGTGCAGTGGACGATGCTAACACTCTGTTTGCTGAACTTTATCTCAATGACAATGGTGTTTTTACTATATCTACAGGCAGTTCAAGTTCGTTGTCATTTCCAGGCATTGAAATGGAAGAAGGAAAATGGCATCATCTTGCTGTTGTTCATAGTAAGCCAAGTGCACTAGCTGGCCTTTTCCAAGCAAGTGTGGCTAGCCTGTATCTTGATGGAAAGCTGAGGCACACTGGCAAGCTTGGATACTCACCATCCCCATTTGGTAAATCTTTGCAAGTAACACTTGGTACGCCTACTATCCGTGGGAAAGTTTCTGACTTGTCATGGCGGCTCGGTGTTGCTACCTTTTTGAAGAGGTCTTGACACCAGGGAGCATTTGTTTTATGTACATTCTTGGACAAGGGTATCGGGGGTTGTTCCAGGATACTGACCTTCTGAGATTTGTCCCAAACTGGGCCTGTGGTGGGGAGGTAATGGCAATTCTGGATTCATTAGAAGTGGAAGTTCCTGCACCATTAAGCAGCCAGCGTGTTGACAGTTCAATGAAACAAGGGAGCTCTAGACTTGAGAGCAGTGGAATTGTTTGGGACATGGAACGCTTAAGAAATCTCTCCTTGCAATTGTCTGGGAAGAAGCTTATATTTGCATTTGATGGAACTTCATCAGATGCTTTTCGAGCATCTGGGACTCTTTCGCTGCTGAACCTTGTCGATCCAACTTCTGCTGCTGCATCCCCTATAGGAGGTGTGTAATGCCATCTAGCTATTGAATTTACGTTTTCTGTTTTTGAATTGGATATACCAGAATTCAACTAGTTATGTTTACAGGTATACCAAGATATGGGCGTCTAAGTGGTGATGTTTACATTTGTAATCAATGCACAATTGGTGACACTGTTCAAACAGTCGGTGGGATGCCTGTTGTACTTGCCCTTGTTGAAGCTGCTGAAAGTAGGGATATGCTGCATATGGCACTGGAGCTGCTTGCACTATCTCTTCAGCAGAGTCATCAAAATTTAAAAAACATGCAGGCCTTGAGGGGTTATCATCTTCTTGCGCTTTTTCTTCACAGGAGAATGTCACTATTTGATATGCAATCTCTTGATATCTTCTTTCGTATCGCTGCCTGTGAGGCTTCCTTTCCTGAGCCACAGAAATCAAAGATAAACCGAACAGCAAGCTATGCGTCTGGAATGTCCCCAGAGGCCAGCCTTGATGATCTTACCTTACCCAAGTTTGGCGATGATATGTCTTCTGGTGGATCGCATGGGGATCTAGATGACTTTTCAGCTCAAAAGGATTCATTTAGCCACTTGTCTGAGCTGGATAATGCTGACCTAGCTGGTGAGACTTCTGAATTCATAGTCTTATCAAATGCTGATATGGTTGAACACATTCTTTTGGACTGGACTATATGGGTTGCTGCTCCTATATCAGTGCAAATAACTCTTCTTGGGTTTCTTGAGAGGATGGTGTCCATGCATTGGTTCAGAAATCACAACCTTACAATACTGCGCCGAATTAATCTTGTTCAACATCTTCTTGTTACTTTACAACGTGGTGATGTTGAAATTCCTGTGCTGGAGAAGCTAGTTGTGCTTCTAGGTGTCATCTTGGAGGATGGTTTTCTAGCTTCTGAGCTGGAGCTTGTTGTACGATTCATAATCATGACATTTGATCCTCCAGAGCTTACACCGAACCGCCAGATTGTGCGGGAGGCTATGGGAAAGCATGTTATTGTGAGGAACATGTTATTGGAAATGCTTATTGATCTACAAGTAACCATAAATGCTGAAGAATTGCTGGAGCAATGGCATAAAGTTGTTTCATCCAGATTGGTCACATATTTCCTTGATGAAGCGGTACATCCAACTAGTATGAGATGGATCACGACTCTTTTAGGAGTTTGCCTTACGTCATCAACTACATTTGCATTGAAGTTCCGTACAAGTGGAGGTTTTCAAGGATTGAATCATGTGCTTCCAAGCTTTCACGATTCTCCAGAAATATACTATATATTATTCTGTTTGGTGTTTGGGAAGCCTGTTTATCCTCGAGTGCCAGAGGTCCGCATGCTTGATTTCCATGCTCTCATGCCTAGCGATGGTAACTATGGAGAATTGAAGTTTGTGGATCTATTGGATACTATAATTGCAATGGCAAAAGCTACATTTGATTCCTTGATTATGAAATCTATGCTTGCACATGAGAATAACAATCTTTCACATCTTAATGGCACCTTGGTCGCGGATCTCGTTGAGGCGACATCAGACATGGGAGGTGATCTTCAAGGAGAAGCTCTGATGCATAAGACCTATGCAGCAAGGTTGATGGGTGGTGAAGCAGCAGCACCTGCTGTTGCTACTTCAATATTGAGGTTCATGGTTGATCTGGCAAAGATGTGCCCACCATTCTCTGCTGTTTGCAGGCGACATGATTTCCTAGAGAGCTGTGTTGATCTCTATTTTTCTTGTGTGAGGTTTGTACAATGTGTCAATGTGCATATATCTTGTTGCTTGGTGCTTTAAATATTTATGTTAAGCCTTGTTTTCGTTATGTAGGTCTGATTGTGCCCTGAGGATGGCAAAAGATCTCACTTCTGCAACTGACGAGAGGAATGTACATGATGATGATAATGGAAGTTCAAAGGATGCCTTTTCAAGTTTACCACATGATCAGGAACAATCTACCCAAACGTTGAGTGCCACAAGTTTTCCTCAGGAGCAGAAAAGTTCCAGTTCAGAAAGTACTGGCATGCCAAACTCTTTTGAAACTGCTGAAACCAAAGCAGATGATTCTTCGGATCAGGAGCTCAGCACTAAGATATTAAATGGAGAAGCAAACCAAATATTTAATAATTCTAACGATCAAGGGCAGATCACAGCTTCCAGTGCAAATGGCATTGCTGAATCCCACCATGCAACTGATTCACCCAACTCGGTTGCTATGAATAATGTTGGATCTCCTGTTTTATCTGAGAGGTCAACTCACAGAGCAGCTACTACCCCTACTGCATCTCCAATGGCCCCATTCACATCTTGGCCTGGCAGTGCAGGATCATATAGTGATGGTAGACACCTGACAGCTTCTCCATCCATGGCTTCATCAATATCTGGCATAGACCTGGACTCTTCCCCTGATCTGAGGACGTATATTCAGGGATCATCTGCCGCGAATAACCTTTTCCCAATCAATTCCAAGCTTTTGCTTGACATAGATGATTTAGGTTATGGGGGTGGCCCATGCTCTGCAGGAGCTACAGCTGTTCTGGATTTTGTTGCTCAAATCCTTGCTGACACTATCTCAGATCAGCTTAAAGCAGCACTCTTTGTTGAGAACATTTTGGAGTCCGTGCCTTTGTTTGTTGATATTGACTCTGCCCTGGTTTTTCAAGGCTTGTGCCTAAGCAGATTGATGAACTTCCTTGAAAGAAAGCTCTTGCTTGATGATGAAGAAGATGGGAAGAAACTTGACAAGAGCCGCTGGTCTGTCAATTTGGACCCACTTTGCTGGATGATTGTTGACCGTGTGTACATGGGCTGCTTTCCAACCCCACTTAGGGTACTACAAACACTAGAATTCTTAATGTCCATGTTACAGCTTGCTAATAAAGATGGCCGTGTTGAAGATGCTGTGCCTCCAGGTAAAGGTATTTTGTCCATTGCTCGAGGAAGCAAGCAACTTGATCCTTACATCCACGCGATATTGAAGAACACAAACCGGATGATAATGTACTGCTTCCTCCCAACTTTCCTTAAAAGTATGGGGGAAGATGATCTACTTGCAAATCTTGCATTTCTGACGGAAACTGGAAGGAGTTTAGCTTCTAAACCTTATCAGGAAGATTATTCTATTGATATTTGTACAGTTCTCCAGCTACTAATTGCCAACAAAAGATTGGTGGTCTGCCCAAGCAATGTTGATACAGATCTAATGTGCTGTTTCTGCATAAATTTAATGGCACTTCTCCATGACAAGAGAGTGACTGCTCAAAACTTGGTGGTTGATTTACTTAAATACTTGGTAGTGCATCGTCGCCAATCTCTTGAGGACCTGCTAGTTTGCAAGCCTAATCAAGGACAGCAACTGGACATCCTGCACGGCGGACTTGATAAATTGCTCACTGGAAGTACATCAATGTTTTTTGAATGGCTCCAAAGTTCCCAGCAAACAATAAGTAAAGTGTTGGACCAGTGCGCTCTAATAATGTGGGTTCAATATATTACTGGCTCAGCAAAATTTCCTGGCGTGAGAATAAAAGGAATGGAGGTCAGGCGCAAGAAAGAGATGGGACGGAAATTTCGCGAATCTGCAAAACTAGATGCCCGGCACTGGGAGCAGATAAATGAGCGGAGGTATAATCTTGATTTAGTTCGTGATGTGATGTCTACAGAGCTTAGAGCAATTCGTCAAGACAAATACGGTTGGATATTGCATGGAGAAAGTGAGTGGCAAAGCCAGCTCCAAGAACTTGTTCATGAGAGAGGTATTTTTCCCATGCGGCAATCATCCACAGAACCTGAGTGGCAGCTATGTGCTGTTGAAGGACCATATAGAATGAGGAAGAAACTTGAGCACTCCAAGTTTAAGATAGATACTATTCAGAATGTTCTAACCAGCAACCTTGAATCAAATGGTGCTAAGATGATCAGTAGAGAGGATGGAGAATTGTTGATGACATCTGGGTCAGATACAATGTCAGGCTTGAATCTTTTGACCTATGACACTGAGCAGAAGGATCTTGATGCTGTTGAGTTTTCGTCATTCAAAGATGAGGATGACATATTCAAAGGAGGAAGCACAATTTCAGCTCCAATTGGCTGGACTGATGATAAAAGCAGCATTAATGAACAGAGCCTTCATTCTGCAACAGACTTTGGAGCAAAATCAAGTTCCCATTCTTTTCACATGAACGAGAGGACACCTTCAGTCAAAGGAACCGATGCAAGAACCTCAGAGGATAAATCAGAAAAGGAGTTGCTTGACAATGGTGAGTATCTTATCAGGCCTTATCTGGAGCCTTATGAGAAAATAAGGCATAAATACAACTGCGAACGGGTTGCTGGTCTTGATAAGCACGATGGAATATTTCTAATTGGAGAACTTTGCTTATACATTATCGAGAACTTCTACATTGATGATTCCAATTGCATTTGTGAAAAGGGCAGTGAGGATGAGCTCTCTGTCATCGATCAAGCTTTAGGCGTGAACAAGGATATAATGGGAAGCAGTGAATCTCAGTTGAAATCACCTTCCACTTGGGGTGGGACAGCAAAGGTCTTGCTTGGTGGGAGAGCATGGGCATACAATGGAGGTGCTTGGGGTAAGGAGAAGCTTTGCAGCAGCAGCAACCTGCCTCATCCATGGCATATGTGGAAGCTTGATAGTGTTCATGAGTTGCTGAAACGTGATTACCAGCTCCGCCCTGTTGCAATTGAAATTTTCAGCATGGATGGTTGCAATGAGCTTTTAGTTTTCCACAAAAAGGAGAGAGAGGAAGTTTTCAAAAATCTGATCGCCATGAATCTCCCACGGAATAGCATGTATGGATTCTTAATCCTTTGCAACTCTAGATGCTTAGTAGTTACCATGTGCATGCGTAGCATTAAGACTTGATATGACTAATATGTACTAATTCATGACTTTGTGCTCCAGAGGAATTAACATTCATGTTTCATTCTGAGGGAAGTTACTTTTTTTGTCAGCCGATTGCATGTTAGACATGCTGACTGTCAATTTTTTATTGCCATAGGATCTATTGTTTCAAAATCACAAGTTTATTGTCCTAATCCCCAGAGGTTCATGTCTCACACCTTTTTTTTTTTCTTGGCCCGGTAGTTTTTACTAGAATTGTCAAGCTTGATACTGCTGCGAATCGATTATGCCTTTTTACTAGCGATGTATTGTTATGTTTGCTATCTGTTCTTCCATCTTGCCTCGATCAGTTAATACTAATAGTTAAGGATGTTTTCTTTATCTTGTGCATTCTATGAACTACTTGAACTTGTAGGATCTGGCATTTTCTTGCTATTACTTATCATTACATTTGGCATAGGAGCTTTGTGCTTTTGATAACAATTGAAGAAAATATGCCTTTCCACAGGTTGGACACAACCATATCAGCATCCTCTAAACAGGACAGTGGTGAGGGGAGCCGTCTTTTTAAAGGCATGGCAAAATCATTTTCTAAAAGATGGCAAAGTGGTGAAATTACGAACTTCCAATATCTCATGCATCTAAATACACTTGCCGGTCGAGGGTACAGTGATCTCACACAGTACCCAGTATTTCCATGGGTTCTCGCAGATTATGAGAGTGATGCTTTAGATCTGAGGAATCCACAGACATTTCGCAGGCTTGATAAACCGATGGGATGCCAAACGGAGGAAGGAGAAGAGGAATTCCGCAAGAGGTTGGTTCATTTAGCATCCATTTGTCTGCTTTCGTCTCTTTCAACTTTCAACTAGAAAAACTAACATCTTTAATTTTGCTAAACGCTAGGGTCCATATAAGTATATATCTCAGTTGGAATTCTTTGTTTTGTTCCTTTCAGATACGATAGCTGGGATGACCCTGATGTACCAAAGTTCCATTATGGCTCTCATTATTCAAGTGCTGGAATTGTCCTTTTCTATCTCTTAAGGTTGCCTCCTTTTAGCACAGAAAATCAGAAATTGCAAGGTGGACAATTTGACCATGCAGACCGTTTATTCAACAGTGTGAGGGATACATGGGTAAGCGCTGCAGGCAAAAGTAACACATCAGATGTGAAAGAACTAATTCCTGAGTTCTATTATTTGCCTGATTTTTTGGAGAACCGTTTTAATCTGGACCTGGGCGAGAAACAATCAGGAGAGAAGGTATACTTTCACAAATTGCATGCAAATGTTTGAACTAGACTAGAAAGTCTTCAGTTGGGGGCAAACATGTAACTTCTGTAAATGATGCTTTCAGGTTGGTGATGTTGTTTTGCCACCTTGGGCTAAAGGCAGTGCCAGAGAATTCATTAGGAAGCACCGGGAAGCACTGGAATCAGATTATGTTTCTGAGAATCTGCATCATTGGATTGATCTTATTTTTTGGATATAAGCAGAGAGGAAAGGTATTAAGCATTTCTCCATCTCTACATTTGTATTTTATCCGTAGCAGTGTTGTCATCATAACACAGATATGTTTTGGTTTGAAATAAGGATAGTGTCTTCTTTTTTACTCTTGAACATACAGGATTTCTGAGCACAAAGTGAGCTGTTAATTTGCCTTTTTATTAAACTGCCTTCTAGTCTTTTACTGATTCATTGTTTTGTGCCATCTGACTAGTTATTGAATCATGCATAGTTTTGCTTTCATCCTAGGAAGAGCAGGATTATGAGTTAATGAACCAATCTGCTTCGTATTATGTTCTCCATTTTACTATACATCTCAGATGTAATCTTGACCAATCTATGTATCTAGACATACGTTATATATAGATACACAGCAAAATTGTTGTACCAAAAAAGTCAAAGTGACCTGTACTATGGAACGGAGGGAGTACATCGTTTGGTAGTATCTCTCATTTATTAACATGATTTCTGCTATTTATTTTTCTTTTATTGTATATGGCAGGCAGCTGAAGATGCTGTCAATGTCTTCTATCACTACACATATGAAGGCAATGTTGACATAGATGCAGTGTCAGATCCTACCATGAAGGCTTCAATACTAGCACAAATCAACCATTTTGGTCAGACCCCAAAACAGTTATTCCAGAAACCACATCCACAGAGGCGGACTGACAGGAAAGTCCCTCCTCATCCTCTACGGTACAGCCCCTATCTAACACAGCAGGAGATTCGCAAGACAGCTTCTTCAGTGTCCCAGATTGTCTCCTACAATGATAAAATCCTAATTGCTGCAGTTAACTGCTTGCTCAAGCCGCTAACTTACAATGAATACATTTCCTGGGGATACCCTGACCGAAGCTTGAGAATATTAACATATGATCAGGATAGACTGTTGTCTACACATGAAAACCTTCATGGTGGTAGTCAAATTCAGTGCACTGGAGTGAGCCATGATGGCAACATTCTCACCACTGGTGGTGATGATGGTGTTGTTGCAGTGTGGAGATTTGTGAAGGATGGCATCCGCCGTCTCCTGAGAATGGAGAAGGCTTTGTGTGCTCACACGGGCAAGATAACTTGTGTCTCTGTCAGCCAACCTTACTCACTAATTGTCTCAGGCTCCGATGACTGTTCTGTTATCTTGTGGGACCTAACAAGCCTAGTCTTTGTGAAGCAGCTACCAAGGTTCCCAGCCTCAGTATCTGCGCTACATGTGAACAACCTCACTGGTGAGGTTCTGACTGGTGCTGGTGTTCTTTTTGCTGTTTGGAGCATCAATGGGGACTGCCTTGCTGTGGTGAACACCTCCCAGCTTCCTTCTGACCTCATCTTGTCTGTGACAAGCACAATACACTCAGACTGGCAAGACACAAACTGGTACGTGACAGGTCACCAAAGCGGTGCAGTAAAAGTATGGAAGATGGTTCACTGCTCGTCTGATGAAGCAGTAAATAACAAGAGCAAATCGCCTGCAGAATCTTCTGGTGGGCTTAGCCTGAACGGCCAAACACCAGAGTATAGGCTACTTCTGCAGAAGGTGCTCAAGTCGCATAAACACCCTGTCACTGCCCTTTGCATACCACCTGACTTGAAGCAGCTTCTTAGTGGGGATGCCAGCGGTCACTTGCTCTCATGGTCATTGAAAGACGACAGTTTCAAGGGTTCATAGCACAGAGAAATATAGGGATTCAGCTGCACATATAGAGAACACTGATTAAATTATACCACTGATTTCTTCCTTGTCCAGAACTGAGCATCGGCATGCATTGACAAGAGCTCAGATCAGCAAGCTTGGTATATGAAATGTTCCCTGGATGTCCCATGCCTGGGTCATACAGCAGTCCGGGCAGGAGGAAGAATACAACAGACACATTGAAAGGATGAAGTGGACAAGGGATCGAGGTGTCGCTGCGCTGACATCATAATCTTATACTGTGAATTATCAGGTGGCTGTACCCTTCTCTTCTTGTTTTTTTGAGGAGAAAAGGATTCATGTGGGCTGTAGGTGCCAGGTTTGTAAAATCTGTACAGGGTAATTTTGGTGGTGCCGGTTGAGGTGGACGATGATGATGTACTGTCTCGATCTTTTGTTTGGGGTTGCGGAAGCAAGGAAAGAGGTGTTAGGTTCATATTCTCTCCTCCCCCCTAGAAGTGTTGTTCATTCTTTGACTGGGTGTGATTGAGCACCCTTGTGTTCAGTAAGTCTATTTGCACATACATGCAAGAGTTTTGCTGAACAAAGCGACGAGCCCCCTTCCATAGTTCTGGAACTTGGGGAAGGTTGAAAGAGTGTACGTCCAACCACCTTTTTGCACATTCGTGATGTAACGCTAATTAAGTGTAGCCGTGCTCCTTCCTTTCCTCACAGATCTGCATACGTTCCCAATCGTCTTCTCTCGATGTTGTCTCTAGGATTCCCCATTGACTGGTGACTGGTAAATTTATCTAGAATTTGCCTATGACCCCGAGATACGTTTTGTACTCTCTGTTTCAAGTTATAGTTCGTTTTGTTGTAAAAAAAAAAAAAAAAGTTATAGTTCGTTTGAGTTTCTATACCCTAAGTTTAACTGCTTTCGTCTTAAGCAAGTATAGTTAATTTTAAGCTGTTCTTAAAAAACTTTTATTAATAAAGCAGGACACAATAAAAGAAGGGATATTTTGTATAATTTTTTAAATAAAACTAGTGGTCAAACTTGAGATAAAAAAAGTCAATGAAGTATAATTTGGAACGGGTTGAGTAGCTATCTACTCTATCTAGACATATTGAAACAGATATCGACTTGGGAGGCACAAAGTCGCAGATGTTTCAATTCTGTTCTTGGCACGAAGTCGCAGATGTCTCAACTCTGTTCTTGGCTCTTCTCATCGAAACAGGTGGATGGAGGTCCCGATCGTACTGATAATGTTTCTCAGCTGGATAGATGGCAAAGACTAGAGAGGCACGAGATGCAAATGCAATGGCCAATGGCCACAGCTGTTGAAATCGCTTCAACCGTCAACCGGGCTTCACGTTTTGGTGAGAGGGCATGATCAGTCAAAGGATATAGCAACATAGTACGTACATATATATGGTACAGTACGAGTACTTCTCTTTGGATCTGTTTATTAAAACTTGGACAGCTGGTTATGCGTAGCCTAGTTTGGTGTACCGTGTGTGCATGATAATCCATTAATCCGCGAGTCCTACACTTCTACACGTCAGCGTGCGGTGAGATGTTAAATGTAAACTGGATAAGACACTATTGCTACATCTTATCCAGATTCCTCAAGACCTAGCTCGCCCGAATCTCATGTGATATTTTCTGACTTTTCGTGGTTTATGAATAGATCGTATGAGACTCAAATATTCTCCTGCAAAATGTCGTAGCAAAAGTTTATCCAAAATTACTGGTTCCAAACGAACAAGGACAGCGACAGCATGATGATTAGGATCCTAATCATCAACGATCCAGTGGACGGCGTCTAGATTTGAGAACTCGCGATGAGTGACCGACCATTCTTCCACGATAGATCTGGAATTCTGGACACTGGAACATTGACCTGATAACTTTCAGAAACCGTGGTTTTCTCTCCGCATGTGCTAATCAGAACTCCAGCTGCTATGCTTTAATCTACCACATGGTTTATCGGATAAACAGAGGCCTTTTTTTCCCTTTTTTTCCACGTCAGCGTGTGGTGGAATCTTAAAACTAAAACTGGATTTGGATAAGCAAGAATCTTACAAAACTACAGTATCCCTAGAATACAATACAAGTTGTCTTGCATCAAAATATTCCATGTGATACACATATGCACCTCTAGTTCACAATAGCCGGATCGAATCGAATCGAATCTTTTTTGACGATCCATAAACCGTACAACATCTGTTGCCTTGCCTTTTATAACGCAGCTTATCCAAATTCCTCAAGACCTACTTGTATGTAAATACGCAAATCGCTTGGCTTTATCCACCAACCGACCAAAGGGTAAAATAGGAAACGAAAAGTCTATATATGTTGACTTGTGTAGGCTAGGCTTGTGGTATTCAGAGCGTTTCTCTTTCCTTTGCCGTAGCAAAGCAAACAGACAAGGGGAGACTAGCGAAAGAGTACAGCGCACGGAAAGCGAGCTAGAGGAGTCGCATCGGACGGCGGCGAGATGCTGGCGGTGTTCGATCCCACGGTGGCCAAGTGCCCGGAGGGCCTCCGCAGCCCGCCGGTCGCCGGAGCGGCAGCGGCTGCTGCTGCAGGCGGAGCCGGCGCGGGCGCGCTGATGAAGGGCTTCAACGACTCGCACGACGGCGCCGTCACCGTCAGCCTGGGCCCTTCCGGCGCGCTGGCATACTCGGCGGCCAACCAGAACCCCCTCGTCCCAAGGTGCTGTGCTCGCTCGTCGCTCGCTCGCTCGCTTGCTGAATATGTGCTTGTGTGATGTGACGCCTCTGCGTGATGCGAGAATGGTTCGTGCTTGTGTGCTTCTCGGCTGAGATTCGGTTATTCGTGAGATTCGGCTGATTCACACAAGGGCGAAACCTTTGTGTGATCTTATTTTTCTTTAGTGTTTTGAGGCTAGGGAACGATGTGGGCTTCGATCGGGGCTGCAGATGCTTTCCACTCCGATTCGACGAGAGAGTTCTTCCGTTTTTATGTACAGATTTTGTTTTCGTGTTGGTCTCTGTCTTGTGGGTATATAAACTTGGGGCGTTTTTGTGGCCTAGTTGTTGGTCATGCTCTTCTATTTGTCTAGATCTGCTCCGAAAGTTTGTAGAGTCTGCACGTTCGGTGTTTTTTTCCGGGGCCAAATCAACACGTTTGTGATGAACGCGGTTCGTTGCACGAATTAGAACATTGGGGTTAGATGTATTGTTGGTTCATAACTATAAACTATTTGATCAGTCGAGGTCTCTGTAACTGTAAGTTAAGTTTGTGGATTCATGAATGCATTCATCCACACCCACCTACAGCACTACACGACCTGATTTAGTGCCCTCCATTTTTGACTGCTTGTATTTACAGTAGTCCTATTTATCGGGTAATATATACTGTGCTAGATTGGATTGTTTTCAAGTAATACCTGGATGGAATCACTTTACTTAAGGAATGCTATTGGTTCTAAATTAAAGTTTGACAACCCATCTTACAGCAATTAGGAAAGGAAGAAAGAGCATTCTTCCTAGTTCTCAGTACATTTACAGTCACATGGCATGGTCATTTACACGTTATACATATTTAGGATGTACTTCTCTTAGAATTGTTGAGGGACTGATGCTTTTTCACCATATCCTGAGCCATTTAGTTCTAGCTATGAATTCTAGTTTCAGGTCCAATGGTCTTATTAGCTATATATGATTATTATCCAACATAAACAAACTTCCTAATTATATTGTGGAGGTATGTATGGAAGTCTATGAGAACTTTGCTTGAACCTTCTACTTTCTTTTGCATGCTCGCTCTATGTTACATATGTTATTTGGATATCTGTCATTGTACTGTAAATATTTCAAAATCGCAATTAGGCAGTGATGGGCTAGGATGGCCAATAGCATGGCCATGTCTTGTTGACACAACTGAATTAAATGTCAATTTGACACTCGTAAGCATTTGTTCCTTGTCAACCCAACCAGGGATGATGGTGACAGGTGATGTTTATTATTAGGTGGTACCACGTAGTTCCAACAATTGAAAATGGTTGTGTACCCGTCGGAAGTTGAGTCCCTTTAAATCAAAGTGCATTGTACTTCTAACCTATTATTAGCCTGCTCAGTTTTGCGGAATACACAACAGAATTAACAGTGATGGACGTTCCAAATAGTAAGTCTGCTTTATTTGAAGCATCATGCTATTGGTTCTGAGAAAGAGTGAATCTTTGGATGGAACTGTCCCAGACTGGTTTTAGACTTGCAGAATTTCGTCAACTGCATTTCATGAAATTTCATTAAACAAGATCATTTTGACATTGAGAAAAAAAATGCATCACAACACATACACACTTATCTTGAATCATGATTGATCCTGAGAGTTCTTTTGTTATCTGGTATATCCATACAGTTGACTGAAATGTTTAGCTGACTCTGCGCCTTGGTTCTCCTGCCAGGTTGTTTGGTGCTGTGAATGACATCTTCTGCCTGTTCCAAGGACACATTGAGAACATTGCAAACCTGAAGCAGCATTATGGCCTGAGCAAGACTGCGAATGAGGTGACTATCCTGATTGAGGCCTACAGGACCCTGAGGGACAGGGGTCCGGTCCCAGCCAGCCAGGTTGTGAGAGACCTCAGTGGGAAGTTTGCGTTCATCCTGTTTGACACCCTTTCAAAATCCACCTTTGTCGCTGCTGTAAGTTCACCTATCTTTGTTCAGGCATCACTTCTTTCCTCAACCTAGTTGACTGTGGCTTGAGCCTTGTTGCAATGCTATGTTTAAATGCAGGACGCTGATGGCAGCATCCCTTTCTTCTGGGGCGTCGACTCCGAGAACCACCTTGTGTTTTCTGACGATGCTGGGCTCCTCAAGACAGGCTGCGGCAACTCGCATGCGCCATTCCCTAAAGGTAACTACAACAACATTTCTTTTCCAGTCATCCTTTATGCCCAATCATCTATGTAGTACTTGCCATTTTTTTAGTGAACTTCCACTCACTATACATGTCCAACCCTCAGGTTGCTTCTACACCACCTCCGGTGGGCTGCAGAGCTTCGAGCACCCGCTGCACGAGGTCAAGGCAGTGCCGCGCGTGGACAGCCAAGGCCAGATGTGCGGCTCCACCTTCAAGGTCGACAGCGAGAGCAAGAAGAAGCAGGACGCTAGCATCCCCCGCGTCGGAAGTGCCGCCGACTGGTCCAACCAGTTCTGATCGTTCGGCTTTGTCCACCATCTTCTTGGTTACCATTACCCCGGCTGCCTACTACGAGGCTCCGAGCTGTGTATCTGATGAACCCTTGAGACGATTTCTGCTACGTTTCTTGCACACTTGTCGAACGCTGTGAGATTCTCACATCGCGTTTATCTACGCTATCGTGTAACTGATACACTAATAATACGGAGTGTCCCAGGTGGTGATAGATGTACTGCAGAATCTATCTCCTGTGTGTTTCAACAAAGCTGAATAAGAGGCTCGATTTGGTTCTGTGGAGTACTTTTGAGTCGGTTTTTATTGCATCCTTTCCTTTTTCTTCTCGTTCTCCTATTTTGGTCATAAAATTATTTTACCATCCCTTGGCATTTGAACTTTGGGTTATTTTCTCATCCTTGTACTATTGTATCTCCTCCTTGACAGCTTCCTTTGAGCTGTTACTATTTAGTCCCTTGACTGTTGAATTTGGACTATTCCTTTCTCTTCCTTGTCTCGTTTTATCCCCTCCTTGATAGCTTCCTTTGAGCTATGAATTTCTTAACTCCTTGAGTTTTTGTTTTTATGGTTTTACAAAAGTTTTTAGGCCTTATCTCATTCAAAAGTACGATGACCTTTCATCACCAATCTTCCCTTTAGGATGACCACCATTAAAGAAGAAGCACGTGTAGCATCGATGATGTTTTGTGTGCTTGTCATGTTTGTTGTAATGCTTGTGTGTGGTTCTTGTTTTGGTGTTTAGAGGAAGGCACTTAAGGTATCATCATATGGTGTAGTTCCATCTTTGTTAAGTGGGGTAGAGTTATCTATCCGATTATCAATCTTTTATCAACCAGAATATTTGCCAACTGGTTTCTTACACCTTATTGTACTTTACCCTTTTTGCTTATCCTACAATTTTATTTGGTTATCGTCTTTTGCTAATAGTGGTTCTTGCTTTTCCACCCTATAATGAAAAGATATATCAATTCCTTGTTATCCTTCTTATGGAGGGTTGCGTTAGGTTTGGCGAACCAGCGTAAAAACCAGCCACTCTAATGGATATGAAACCCATAAGAAATTCGTTGGGGCGTAACCCTCTTAGTGACGCGCTACATCGGAACCCGGGTGTGGTGTCAAATGGGCAAGGGCCGGGTCGCCATCCCCTTAGTGGCGCGTCGTATCGTGATCCGGGTACGATGATAAGTGAGCAAGGGTCGGGTCGTCGCAACCTTAGTGGCGCGCTACATCTGCGCCCAGGTGTAGTGAAAAATGAGCAAGGGTCTTTGCACTTTCCTCGACGGGTGCGAAGGGTAAGGAAGCTAGCCGAGCCAACTAGGATTCGTCTAGGTAGCTGGAATGTAGGGTCCCTAACAAGTAAGTTAAGAGAGCTAGTCGATGCGGCAACTAGGAGGCGTGTAAATATTCTATGCGTTCAGGAGACCAAATAGAAGGGCTAGAAGGCAAAAGAGGTGGAGGGCACTGGCTTCAAGTTTTGGTACACGGGGACAACATCGGGTAGGAATGGTGTAGGCATCTTGATAGATAGGAGCCTTAAGGATGGAGTAGTGGACGTTAGGAGGCAAGGTGATCGGATTATCCTAGTCCGATTGGTCGTTGGAGACTCGGTTTTGAATGTGATCAGTGCCTATACCCCTCAGGTAGGTCTTAGTGAGAGCGCCAAGAGTCAGTTTTAGGAGGACCTGGATAGCATGGTTAGTACTGTGCCTATCAGTGAGAAACTCTTCATAGGAGGAGACCTCAATGGCCATGTAGGTGCAACAAATGTAGGGTTTGAGCGAGTGCACGGGGGTTTTCGAATGCGGTAGTAGGAACGAAGAGGGGGAGGATGTTTTGAATTTTGCATTGGCCTATGACTTGTTGTTAGCGAATACCCTCTTTAGAAAGAGGGAATCCCATTTAGTGACCTTCCATAGTGGACAACACTTTCGAGCGGATCGACTTTATCCTTGCAAGAAGGGAGGATAGGACCGCTTGCCTAGATTGTAAGGTGATACCGGGGAGTGTGCGGTCCCTCAACACAAGCTTGTAGTGGCGGACTTTCATTTTTCGGTGCGTGCCCACCGGGACAAACGTGTCAAGATTACGAGGGACGAAGTGGTGGAAGCTTAGAGGGGAAGCGGCACAATCGTTTAAGGAGAGGATGCTAGGCGAGGGGCCTTGGGAAGAAGGAGAAGATGCAGACAATATGTGGCTGAAGATGGCAACATGTGTACGGAAGGTGGCCTCAGAAGTGTTGGGTGTGAGTAGGGGAGGCAAGAAGGAAGCGAAGGACACCTGGTGGTGGAACGACGAGGTATAAAGGGCTATTAAGGAGAAGAAGGAGTGCTTCAAAGCGCCTCCATCTCGACAAGAGTGCAGCCAACATCGAGGGCTATAGGATAGCGAAGAGGGCTGCAGTTTAACCGTGAGTGTAGCAAAGGGTCGCTTTTGATGACCTTTACCAACGGCTAGGCACGAAGGAAGGGGAGAAGGACATTTATAGGATCGCTAGGATACGTGAGAGGAAGACAAGGGACATAAACCAAATCAAATGCATCAAGGATGGGACAGATCGACTGTTGCTGAAGGACGAGGAGATCAAGGATAGATGGCGAGAGTACTTCGATAAGCTGTTCAATGGGGAGAATGATAGTCCTACTCATTTGACGATACTTGTAGACGCTTTGTGAGGAGGATTCAGGAGGCAGAGATCAGGGAGGCTTTGAAGAGGATGAAGGGAGGTAAAGCGATGGGCCCTGATGGCATCCCCATTGAGGTGTGGAGATGTCTGGGAGCGAGAGCGGTAGTATGGCTGACTAAGCTTTTTAACCTCATTTTTCGGTCGAACAAGATGCCTGAAGAATGGAGGCGAAGTATATTAGTACCAATCTTCAAGAATAAGGGAGATGTTCAAAGTTGTACTAACTACCGGGGGATTAAGGCGATGAGCCATACGATGAAGCTTTGGGAGAGGGTTATCGAGCATCGCCTACGAAGGTGACAAGTGTGACCCAAAATCAATTTGGGTTCATGCCCTGAGGTCGACCATGGAGGCGATTTTCTTAGTACGACAGCTTGATGGAGAGATTTAGGGAGCGTAAGAAGGACTTGCACATGGTCTTTATTGACCTCGAGAAGGCGTATGACAAAGTACCGAGAAACGTCATGTGGTGGGCCTTAGAAAAACACAAAGTCCCAACTAAGTACATTACCCTCATCAAGGATATGTACAAGGATGCGATGACATGTGTTCGTACATGTGATGGCGATACGGTGACTTTCCAATTAACATAGGACTACATCAAGGGTCAAACTGAGCCCTTATTTATTTACTACGGTGATGGATGAGGTCACGAGGGATATACGGGGTGATATCCCTTGGTGTATGCTCTTTGCCGATGATGTGGTGCTAGTGGACGAGAGTAGAGCGGGGGGTAAATAGGAAGTTGGAGCCGTGGAGGCACACGCTAGAGTCGAAAGGGTTCGACCGAGTAGGACCAAGACCGAGTATATGATGTGCGACTTTAGCCCGACTAGGCACGAGGATGGGGACGTCACCCTGGATGGACAAGTGGTGGCCAAGAAGGATACTTTTCGGTATTTAGGATCTATGCTCCAGAAGGATGGCGACATTGATGAAGATGTTAGACATAGAATCGCAAAGAGGTTGGCTAAAGTGGCGTCAAGCTTCGGCATCCTATGTGACAAGAGGGTGCCACGAAGCTAAAAGGGAAGTTCTATAGGACAACGATTCGCCCTCGGGCGATGCTATATGGTGTTGAATGTTGGCCTACAAAAAGGCGACATGTCCAGCCAGCTAAGTGTGACTGAGATGCGTATGTTGCGTTGGTTTTGCGGGCATACTAGAAGGGATAGAGTTCGGAATGAAGATATTCGGGATAGGGTCGGGGTGGCTCCTATCGAGGAGAAATTGATTCAACATCGGTTGAGATGGTTTGGACATGTTCAACGGAGGCCTCTCGAGGCGCCGGTGCGTAGTGGAGTTATAGAGCGGGTAGATAATGTAAAGAGAGGTAGAGGTCGACCTAGACTGACTTGGGACGAGGCGGTTAAGAGAGACCTTAAGGAGTGGAATATCTCCAAGGATTTAGCTTTGGACAGGAGCGCTTGAAGGCTAGCTATCAACGTGCCTGAACCATGACTTTGTTTCCTTTTCTATCTACCCTATCTTTATCCTTTTGTCTTGTGCCTTTTTACGTTCTTTTATACTGTTTCATATGGGTTTCATCTCTAGCCTACCCCAACTAGCTTGGGACTAAAGGCTATGTTGTTGTTGTTGTTGTTGTTGTTGTTGTCTCCTGTACGACATTTCATTACCAGAAAGCATCACGGTTGAGCTCTTTCTGCCTGACGGTTACCGTTACCGTGGGGGCGCTTGGGCAACTCGGGGCACTAGGTATACGACTGTTGGGTCCAGCTCGGCCCGTACATCATTTCGTCCGTGACAACCATTGGACAATTTCCAGGTAGTATGTTCAGTTTGTAACCTTGTTTGCATGTGTGCATGTGCTCAAGATATCTAACAAACCATAGACACAGTAGAAATGCACTCTAAGGGCTCGTTTGGACACGGCAAATATCGCCGGTGTCCCATGCGTCTGTGGAATGAAAATCGCACCGCGAATTGCTTCCCTGTCCAAACCCGGTTCCCGTTTGGGAGCAGCGGAGCCAGAAAATATGCGAGCGAGAAAAAGCCCCGGAACCGATATGCAGTTCAATGGATGGGGAACAAAAAAACCTAGTTTGGACTCGTTTATTTCCTTCCCCTTCGTCTGCTCGGGCTCGCTTTCGGTCTCCTGTGTCGCCTCGCAAAGGCATCGCGGCGGCTAGGGTTTGAGCGTCGCTGCCTCTATCGCATGCGCCATTCGTCATCGTCCCTGTCCCTCCTCACGCCGCCGCCACCTCTGGTTGTACCTGCTCCGTCCCCGGCCAACAACGTTCTGTGTGTTCTCCTAGGCACAAGTTAGGCACCTCATCCTCATCCTCCTGTATGTTTCTTCTTAAATCTGTTGCTTTTCAATCTTCATTTCTTAGAATCAAAACGAATGGACGGATGGATGAACTGGATTGTGGTTATTGGGTAGAGTAATTTTTAGGTAGAGAAATTAATATCGTTGCTTGGCTGGTTACCCTATGAGATGAAGAGTTTGTGTGCTTTTCTATCTAATAATATGTGTGTTGGGTCGTTCAAAGATTAGTCATGGTACTGTTTTTCCATATTACAATTACATTTTTAAAATCCTTGTTTTTCTGAGTTCTTTGAATATTTTTTTTTGATTGACCGGGATTTATATGCATGTGTTTCCCAAACGGTATCCTGGGAATTCTTTACCAAGGGGAATTCTACTGCTATACGGGAGGGGAGTGACATGTGCAGGGCAAACTTTCCCCTAAGAAGCTGAAACCCACGTGCTTTTCTCTCCCAGCATCCAAACGGGCCCTTTGTTTTATTTCTCCTACGTGAACATCTCTACATGGATGCTCCTTTTCATTGCAACTTTCACATCCGAGCTCTATATCGGACCAATCATGTCTATTTCGACCGTTTGGTTGGGAGCTCCATCATGGTGAGCTCAAATGTACAGTTTGCCTTCAGGGCTTCTCTTAGAGCAGCTCCAGTGTGCGTTCGAATCGAACCGTGGGCTGACGTGGTGGTTCGACTACCGAACCGAGCACACTGCAAGAACCGAACCATGGGGTGTCAGAGCAAAAGCGACTCTTGTTTTCGGTTCGAACCATGGGCAATAAAAAAATGAAACACAGCTCCCAAAGTCCCATGTGTATGCAGCTGAAGCAAGTAAAGTGCATTTTTTTATTGCTTTGTGGCCCCAGTCATGGTTGCGTACACTGTGAACAACGAACCATCGCCAAAGTTCGATTTTCGTCTGGGTTGTGTCAGGCTTGTGTCAGCTATGGTTCGATGCTCACACTGGAGCCGCCCTTATGCAAGCCTACAAGAACGTCTTTGCCTCACGTCAAAGTGTCGAGCCATGTAGACTAGGCCATCAAAAACTACGATGGAGGCTATAGGACCATAGATGCCTAGGTTTGGACCACTAAGTTGTCACTTTTCCTTTCCTGCTTTGTCCTCGCTTTTCCTCTGGAGCGTTCTTTCTACTCGGGCTTTTCGGGCATGGAGAAGTTCGCTTCACCTCTTCAATGCGCTCTCAGATAGCAGATGTGTTGCTTTTTACCGTCACCGAAGCCATCGACTCCCCTCATCTCCTCGGTTCAAGCAGCTCTTTATCTCTAGTTTTGTTCGACACCTGCTTGGAGCCCTACAAGTGGGCTTGAATATTAGATGATGTGGAGGCTAGTTGCTTACGGACAACGAGCGATGAAACCGCGGTCGCCCGGTGGGAGCGATGGGGGAGGCCCTCATCTCCTCGGTTCAAGCAGCTCTTTATCTCTAGTTTTGTTCTGAGTGTCAACAGCGTGGAGCCCTACAAGTGGGCTAGCTTTTTTTCTATTATTATTTTTTGAGAAACACGAGTGGGCTAGCTTGGGCTGGTCGAGCCAGTTTGCTCGGTCCGTATCGCTTCCCGAACCGGACCCCAGCCGCGCCAACACCAGAGTACCAGACTGCCAAACGGAAACGCGTCCCAAACTCCCAAACGGCGCAGGCACCGACTGCGAAGTGCGAACTCGCCGCGCTCGGCTTCGAGGTGAGGTCGTCTCCCTCTTCTCGGGACTCGAGCCCCGCGCCGCACCACCGCGTTCCTCTCCTTTTTTTTTTTTTTTTTACAAACAAAAACTTTTTACACCCCCCACCTCCCTCTCCCCCTTCTCTCCTGCTCGTTCCCCCCCTCTCTCTGTCGCCCGTACGAAACCCTAGGCTCCGCCGCGCAAAACCTCGCCGCCGCGCCGCCGTCGGGCGGCGCCCGATGGCCCCGGCCTTCTCCGTCCCTGACGCAGAAGAC
This sequence comes from Hyparrhenia diplandra, assembly GCA_015847255.1. Taxonomy (NCBI): domain Eukaryota; kingdom Viridiplantae; phylum Streptophyta; class Magnoliopsida; order Poales; family Poaceae; genus Hyparrhenia; species Hyparrhenia diplandra. The sequence goes on along the minus strand of JADLZK010009580.1, from coordinate 201,338 downwards.
CTCCCGGCCCGCAGATCCGACGCCTCCGACGTCGCAGGCAACGTCTGGGACCTCGCCACCCTCCCCACGCCCCCGCCGGCGGCGGCCGCGAGATATACATCTACCGCAACACGTTCAACCTCGTCCCGCGCTCCGTCGGCGGCGGAGCCGGCGGCCTCAGGTCGCTCAAGTTCTTCGGCAACGATGTGGAGGTGTTACCCGCGGATGCCGGGGCCGAGCTGGACGGGCTCGAGAGCCTCCAGGTCAAGGTGTCCGCGCCCAGGGTCTCAGGGGCGCCGCTCCGTCGGATGCACGCTCTCAAGGAGCTCGAACTCTCAATGGTGCCGCCGAGACCGTCCTCGTGCTCCATACTGGCGGAGGTTGCCGGGCTCAAGTGCCTCACGAAGCTCACCATTTGCCACTTCTCAATAAGGTTTGTACAAAACTCCAAAGTCAATCCCCCGTGCCTGCCTTTTTCTTTAGGCGTTTTCAAGCTTAATTTAAATGTGGTTGCTTTATTGTGTTCTCAACTTCTCAGCTGTTTTTCCCCCTACTAATTATTCAATTCAATTCAGTAGCATGAAGGTAGGCAAATATGTGTGACTCAGCTTGGATGGGTAACCATGATTAGTTATGCCAGTTGGTTAGGCTGAATTTCTCTGTGCTAGGTAGCTTATGGTACAAGGGCAGGCCCGGTGCAAGCAGTAGAGTCTTACTCTTGCCGCCTTTGACCGGAAGGTCCCAGGTTTGAGTCGCGATCTCCTCACATTGCACAGGTGAGGGTAAGGCGTGCCATTGACACCTTTCTCCAGGCCCCGCACAGAGTGGGAGCTCTCTGCATTGGGTATGCCCTTTAGGTAGCTTCTGGTAACCGTGATTTCTCTTGTGAAGTGTTAATTTAGGTCGACGGAATGTTATCATGTCTATGTTTTTTTTTAATTTGCTTCTGTCATGATTTTAATTCCATTTGTTTACTGTTCAATTCATCACATTACAAAATTACTGAATTGTGGATAGCTGCTATTCATATTTTAAATACACCAGAATTCATTTGCATTGTTTATTGTGCTTCACTGCTTCAGTGGTTGTGGTGCACCCATTGGCTTTGCATTGGAGTTTAATTAAGATGGTGCTTCCTGTAGAATCACTATAACTTTCCTTATTGCTTAAAATATAATGCAGCAATGTGCGGTGTGCAACCATTAAATTGCTGTATTACTGTTAGGTCATCAAATGGCTCCATGAATTTCATCCGTCTGTGCCTCTTAGTTTCTGGAGTGCAACCTTTTAGGCTTTTAGCCTGGGTGTGTTTGGTGGTGTTTTTTTTTTTTTTTTTGGTATTTTTACTTATTAGGGGTGGGGGGGGGGACGTCCAGGTGTTTGGCTCGGGAGATGGGATGGGAACCATAGTTCTTCCATGCACACTGTCGGTGTTTTCTGTTACTGCATCCTTCTTCCTGCTTTGTGCCGTTCTTCCTCCTTCCACGCCATAGGTGGGCCAGCCGCGCGCCAGCCCCTATGCTTCCCTCCAACACACATGCACACACACGCTACCACCTCTGTTTTAAAAGGCGTCGCCACCTAGGCGTCCCAGGCGTACTCAGCTCGCCTTGTAAAACAGGGCGCCTTGTCGCCTAGGCGCCCAGGCATACCCAGCACTCGCCTGGACGCCTAGCCGCCTTTAAAACAGGGGCTACCACACGTCCCCACCGCTGTGATAACAGCACAGGAACAGATGCAGTGGGTCTGCACTGTTGAGGGAGGGTGGCCTCTGATAACCATGCCTCTGCGGCGGTGAAGGCGGGCAGCTGGGCCAGGCTGAGCTGCCTTACCAAGCAGGACAGGCAGCGATGGCCATAGATGCTGCTTTGCCCATGGATGTGCTCTGTTTTTTATATGAATGTGCTCTGTTTTGGGAGAGAAAAGGAGGAAGAAAGGGGGAAATGAGTATCACACGTGGGCCCACCTTGACTGTTGCTAGCGTATGCAAGACGGCCATCTCCTTATCTTTTTTCGTCCCTCCTACCAAACACCAACATGATTGACTCCTTCCCCACAACCAAACATGGAGATGATATCATCCCATCCCAGAGAACTGGGGTGACACCGTTCTGTACTGTCCCACCTCATCCTTACTAATTGAATGCCAATGATATGTTTTATGAACACATTGATGTTTCAGGCTATTCAAGCAGCACTTTTACTAAATGAGCACCAGTGCTATGTGATATGAACACAATGGTAGAATTGCTTTCGCTAAACATTTGATTCTGTGATGCATCATGCTTACATAACCATTTTTTTTTTTTTGAGTTTTTTCCTTTTTTTCTAGTGCCATTTTCTGATATCTGCAGTCAAACTTTGGTCATTTATGAATTTCTGAATATTTAGAATCGACACATGAAAATTTTATCGGTAGATCCAACTTGAAATTACTTCCACTGCATTAAAGTTTTACTAGTAGGTAAATCAGTAGACATAGATGATGTCTTTGGGGCTGTGATTGTGTGAGATGTGTGTGTGCTGCTTTAATGATTGGAGTAGTTAGCTGAATTGCCTTGTTGTATGAGCTACTCTTTGCCAGTATGAGCTACTCTTTTGAGTTTTTACTGATTGTTATGCTTGTCACAAACTCACAATGTGCAGGTACCTCCCTCCTGAGATTGGTTCCCTGAGGAAGCTCCAAGAACTTGACCTCTCCTTCAACAAACTGAAGAACTTGCCTAACTGTATAATTGAGTTGAGTGCGCTGAAGTTCCTCAAAGTGACCAATAATAAGTTGGTGGATGTACCCTCAGGAATCTCCTCTTTGAGATGTCTTGAAAGCCTTGACTTATCAAACAACAGATTGACTTCTCTTGGTTCGGTTAAACTTATTTCTATGCTTACGCTGCAGTATTTAAACCTTCAGGTATTTTCTCTATCTATCTACTACTATGCCTCTTGTCACGAGTAAAATTGCACATGTTTCTTCGTTACTTGCTATATTCTAATTGTTCTAACATCCATTCCACTTTTTGTACTAGTGTTTTTTTAAAGATTTTTCTATGTTTGTTTTATGTGGTTTGATATAGCAATTTGTATCCTGAAAATTTAAGGGCAGATGAGGTATTTTGCCCAAAAATAAAGCATGTGTTGATTTTATGGTTAGCAGGAGGGTTCACTTGTTTTGTGCTAATGATGTTATACTTACTCATTGGTGCAATTTATTTATATCATGGATGCTGTTTTTGTAAATTTAATATCATACATTGACATTTTGTTTTCTGTTTCAAGTTTAATAGGCTCTCCCATTCCTACGTAATTCCTTCATGGATATGCTGTGACATGAGGGGAAATGTTGAAAATGCTATGAAGGGTTGCAAGCTGAAGTACACAGGTGTAGCAGACATGAACAGTTTAGCAGAATCTAGTACTTCAAGTCGTGCTTGTGACAGTGCCCTTTTATGCCTACAACCAGAAGGTTCCCCAAATTTGAAACACCATGCCCCACAGAAATTGAAGAAGGGCTGGAGGAGACGGGATTGCCTGCAACAACGAGCTCGCCAGGAGCGTCTGGAGTCGAGCAGGAGCAAGCTCAATGAAAAATACATAGATGAAATGGCTGTGACCATGGCCGAAGATGAATGCCCTTCTAGTTTGCATGATATGGAAAACAAGTTAGGCATCAGAACAATTGACGAAGAAACCTCAGTACAGGATTCATTGAAAGAAACAAGTTCTATATCTGAAGATGTATCTTCAATAGTTGATGATGACTTGGATGGGCTTACAAAGGATAGTGGCATGATGGTACAGGATCTCTATGACGAGGAGAAACCTGGATTTAATATGAGAGGTTACGATGATGATAATTCTTGTATCAGTGGTGAGCCTGCTTGTGTCAGCAGAGGCAGGATCTGCAGCGTTGAAAATGAATTAGATGATACTGCTTCATCCGTCCATGATGTTGGTGGAATTGCTCGTGACAATCCTTCAGTGATATCCAAGTTTGCTTTAAAATCTAAAAGGCACCCTGATATGGACAGCAATCCTAAACCAAGCAAATGCCCTCGACCAATTGATGAACGCTCAAAACTTTCATATAAATACAGTGTGGAATCATTTTGCAGCATAGATGACCATCTACCAGATGGTTTTTATGATGCAGGCCGAGATATGCCCTTCATGCCATTAGAGGAGTACGAAAAAGGAGTCTTGGGCTGTATGCACGGGAAGTTATTCTCTTGGACAGGTTAGTCCCCATTCCTATCCATATGGGGCCGTCTACATTCTTTTTCCATACTGTACTAATATTCTTTTGTTTTACTTAGAGAACAAGATGAAGAATTGGATACAATTGCTTCTTCAGCACAATTACTGCTATCTAATTTGACAAGGCCAAGCTCTTTTGAAATGGATGAAGATGCAGGCCATGATTTACTGAGGGCATCAGTGCTCGCTTTGTTTGTTTCTGACTGCTTTGGTGGCTGTGACCGAAGCGCTTCTCTTGGGAGAACACGGAGAGCTATTATTAGCTTGAGGAAGGAGCAACCTTTTGTTTGTACTTGTTCTGCTGGGAACTTGGGTGACAACAATGAAGCTTCTAAGCAGACCAATACTCTTTCTGGGCACTTCGATGTTACCGGTCTGTGTAATAGATCAATACATCTCATCAAGGAAAGAAGAAATTCGGTATTGTACCTATAGGTTCGCTGCAATTTGGTGTTTGTAGGCACCGAGCTGTCCTAATGAAGGTAGTTCTCCTGTTCCTTATTATATGTACTAGCTTCCATTCTGTATTTGTACTTTGATGTTGAACACCGCAACCATATGCTTGCAGTATTTGTGTGACCGGGCAGATCCTCCGATCCCTTGTGAGCTTGTGAGGGGCCATCTTGACTATACACCTCATGCCTGGAATGTTGTTCCTGTTAGAAAAGGGAACGGCTGGGCAAGGATGATTGTTGATGCATGTTATCCCACCAACATAAAGGAAGAGACAGATCCAGAGTACTTTTGCAGGTGAGCAGCTTGTGATCTTGTATTCCTATACTCTGTGTAAGCAGAAATCCTTTTAGCTTCCCTTGTTTTTCCATTCTTTTTTACCTGCAATAAGAACTGCACAGTCAATATTACGTTAGCACTGTTTCAGCGTATGCTAATATTGTCTGCCATAAAGAATGGCCTACAAAATGGCACATCACATATTTCTAAACCAGCCAATATCCAAGTTTCATCTACTGTTGGTATCATGTGGTTTCATTGTTATTTAGATGCAGAAGGTGGACATGTGGAATAAAATACTTATGTCCACATATTATAAAAAAGAACAGTATTGTAAAACATTGTATGGTATTCTCTACATTTTATCATCTATTCTATTTGTGATATGGCATGATGCTGCTAACAAGTTGGCAGTCCTATCTTTACAAGTTTCACCAGTGCTAAGAAACTCTTTACATATTCTCTGCCTGTACAATTTCACCAGTCCTAGCTTTACATATTCTCTGCCTGTACAATTTTCATTTAGAAATTATAGCAGCTAAGAAATTGTCTTCCCTTTTGGTAGGGACTGGGCCATTTTCATATTTTCAATCATTGATTTGGTTATTGCTAGTAGATATACTCTTTTAATCCTTTATTATTTTGTTCACCTGATGGTAGGGGATCTTGTCTGCTGATCTAGTGTTGCATGCACATTAGTCTTGATGTTTCAGGGAGGCGCTGACACAAGTATTACATGCTACATACAGTTTCTTTCTGAATCCATATCATCACCCTATGTTTGATTAACCCATTATCTCCGTGCTATTTCAGGTATGTACCACTCAGTCGACTTCAAATTGCACTTGACGATGAGGGCTATACTCCTCGATGTTCCTTCCCATCTGTGTCATCATGCAAAGAAATTGAAGTTACAGCTTCTAGTTCTGTCTATCACTGTAAAATTGGTGCTGTTGATGCTGCTGCAAAGGTTTTTGTTCTTTCACCTTTTATTCTTTGTGCCTTCTGTGTGGTATTTTTGGGTGTAGGTACTTGACTTTGTTGCAATTGCAGATACGATATCTGGATACTCGCAATGCCTCAAATGATGAAGTTAAACTTTTTGAATACAAGCTTCTGGGGGAAGTAAGAATGCTGGGTGCGCTAAGGAAGCACAGATCCATAGTGGACATATATGGACACCAACTTTCATCTAAATGGGTTCAAGTCGACGGTGATAAAGAATATAGGATATTGCAGTCTATAATTTTAATGGAATATGTAAATGGAGGTTCCCTTAAGGTAAAAATCATTTATCATGTTTATGATTTTCACCTGTATTGTTTCAACATCAATTCAGATGCTCATTTTGGTACTGTGGCTGTTTAATTTCTCATCAGGGATATTTGGCAAAGCTGCTGAAGGAGGGCAAGAAATATGTCCCCATTGATCTGGCAGTTTACATTGCTCGGGAAGTTGCTTGTGCATTGTTGGAGATGCATAAGAAGCTAGTTATTCACAGGGACATAAAAAGTGAGAATGTTTTGGTTGATCTGGATTCCAAGAGGGATGCTGGTGCACCCATTGTCAAACTCTCTGATTTTGACAGATCCGTTCCGTTGCATTCTTTATCCCATACATGCTGTATATCTCACCTTGGTACACACCCACCCAATGTTTGTGTTGGAACACCTTGTTGGATGGCTCCAGAGATTATTAAGGCCATGCATGAAAAACACCACTATGGACTGGTAAGAATTTTGTTAGATAATTATGGTTGTGTTGTTTATTGACTTATTCATTATATTTATGCAATTATTGTGCATGCTATTTTGTTCTCAGCAACCTGCATTGTGAAATATTATATTGTTTTGTTAAGTATATATGTACACCAATGTTTTTAATGTGGCTTCTGTTTGAAATATGTTATGATCTGGGAATCAATTGTCTTGCAGTAACAAATTTAGCCTGATTTTGTAGACATTCATAATTTCATACTTCAAACATTACTCTGGCATTAAAAAAAACATTACTCTGACCACTGTAACTATCATGCAACCTGTGTGAATGCATGTCTGTTGGATTCACATTGCAAATCCACTTCAATTTTAGTAAATTAATATCCATTTGAACTGAAGAACTGTGTTAGTATTAATACTCAGCCCCCTAGGTATGTACATTGTACAAAACTAGTTGGTCAAACTTCTACAGATCTACCCCCAAATTCCCAAGAGGTTCAGTTGGCTGATTAGATGTTCCTTGGATGCAGGAAGTAGATATTTGGTCATTTGGATGTTTTCTATTGGAGATGCTTACGCTTGGGATGCCTTACCAGGGACTTCCTGACTCTGAAATATATGATCTGATACTGGTATGACCCCTTCATATCCAAACAAAATTACTGTTTTTGTAGTTGCTCTAGTGGTTACATATGAATGTATAACCATCTTTCTAATCCCGTCTCTTCAGAGGAAGAAACAGAGGCCAAGGCTAACTCAGGAATTAGAAGCATTCTGGACAATGGATGAGCCAGCTACGAGGCTCAAGTTAGGGATCACTTCTGATGCTCATGCAGATAAACTGAGACATCTGATAGATCTCTTCTACCAGTGTACCAGAGGACATGCATCCAAGCGGCCTAAAGCTGAGCAAATTTACAACTCGCTGTGCTCCTTGCCCACATGTTACGACACGAGGTGAACATCTGGACACTGAATAACGAGAAATTTGGTGAAGTCGTGACCAATATTGGCAAGGCGCAGGGGAAGGTCAAGGCAGGTGGTTTCTGCAGGCATGACATCTGGCTAGCCTCGGAGGTTTGATGCTCTAACCTGACCTTTTCACTGCTCTCAGCGAGTTAGTCTTCAGGTGCTGCCAGGCAGAACACGAGAAGTGGGACCAAGGCTAGCGGCATTGGTCGCCAGAGCTCCACCCGAGTCTGTCAGTTGGTCGCCAGAGCTCCCCGAGTCAGTCAGTTATGTAGCGGCACAGCATCTGGGTCCACTCGTAGTTGTCATCTGATCATGTATTTGTAACCCCATCCTCCTTTTCCCTTTTTCATTGTTGCCATCATCACTTGATGGGGGGTTTAACTTATAAATTTATTAGGTCATTGGTGCCCCCAAGGCATTTGTCTGCTAGACCGCTGCATTTGTTTCTGTACGTGTATTGTATTATTTATTTTTATTCTTTTTGGAAGAACTGAGTCAGTCGGCGACTGTCGTCCGTGTACTTGTAACAATTGATGATGTTTGAGTTGTGTTTTCACGAGGTTATTTATGCTGGGTTTCACCAGCCTTTTTTGGGCATCAGCTCTTCTGAAACATGTAGTGTACCATTCTCTACAGTCAGAGGCTGCCAAGCAATTTGACAGCCTGTTCATCGTCATGTGTGCAGTAATACGCGTGTCGTGATAACATTGTCACTGTTCGTCGTATTTAAACCGTTGCCCTCGGCATCTTCCAAAGGTACTACATGTGAGCAGCTGGGCTCTGCTCGATCTCCTGCTGATTCTTGTAGCATGCTGCACAGATCTGAAGATATTCTACTCCCTAGATCTGGAAAACTTGGCTTTGTGTACATTATTACTCCGACCTATCAACCTTATTTCTGCATATTTTTGTTTGGCTGGTTGAATATTTTACAAGTAAAACGCACTCGGGTATGTTTGACTATACTGCATCTCTGAACTGAATGGTTTGGGTTTGGGTTTTTAAAACAAGGGGGGTTTGGGTTCTCGAGACGGAATTTGTTTGCGGGCGAGGACAGGGCCGGGGCGCGCAGTTAATCCCGCGGCGTGCATGTGCTGCCCCCGCGTTTGACTCGGCGCTGATTGGCAGTTCGCCGGCGTCGGAATCTGGATCCCCTTGGGCGGGTCAGCGACAGGGCGAGGATTGTTTACGCACGGGCGCCACCTTGACCGGCCGGCAGCCGTCCCCATGTGACCTCCAACCGGGGCGGTCTCTGGTGGCTCGCTGCCCGGCGATCTGTCCGTCTGACCGTCTATATAAGCAGCTTCGGATGGCCATGTGGTGTGTGCTGAGCTGCCGCGCCATGGGAGCCATGGACCGGAGCCATGAGGACGGAATGGGTGTGAGCTGAGTGCCCAAGAGAAAGAGTGAAGCTGCCAGCATGATCTAACAACGGCATTGCTCCTCGTGTAGCCCCCTGTGCTTGCTTGTCTTGTCTCCATGGAGAAGACAGCAGCAAAGCTAAGCTTGGCTTGCTGGTTTTCATATGGGCCGGGCATCCACCATGGAATGGAACACACATGTCATGGTGTGGAGGCTTGCGAGTGATGGTTAGATCATGCTGTGACAGTTTCACTTTTTCCCTTTGGGCACATCCATCGACCGGAAGTTCAGACAGTCACAACCAATGCGGCATTCAGGTGCGCTGCGCATAAATAGTCCATACCTCTCTCTCTTGTCAGTTGTGATTCGTATACAAATACTACCGGTAACCACTCTCTGCAACACGGAAGGATGGTACTTTCATGCTCTTAATTTCCACTCTTCATTCAGAGGGTTTCTAGGATTAACTGGGTACTGCAGAAAATTAGGAGTTATTCTAGTTTTTTCTAGACACGCATATAGATACTATGATTGTGGAGTATGCAGTATGCCTATTGCCTAACGCACAATCACAACTATATATATGTAGACTTAAAATATAAAATGTAAGGATCCCATATTATGACTGCACTACTGGCTAGCCCTTCGTCGCAGCACCTTTAGTCCGAAGTATGTGATCTGATCGGTGTCTTAATTCGTGTTGGGGCTTCATTTCAATCTTGTGTCCGCTACTGCCTCGCAACCAGGCATGGATGCATCGACTGCACTTGATCCCTTTTGCCACAAATCACTAACCAGTGAAGCCATTTTAGTAAGTCGTTTGGCAAAACAACATAGAGTTCCTTAAAATATGCTCTCCCATACGCCACGTAGGACGAGGTGAAGCCACTACTTTTAGCTCCTTGACTCCTTCTGTCCCCAAAGCTTTGTGAGAGCACGTTTTTAGAGGCTTCATTGGTCGAACAGGACAAAAAACAGCCTCAAACAGCTCCTGAAGTCGCTGGAGAAGCCCTGCCAAATAGGGTAGAGTGCGCAATTTGTAAAACATAGGAATAGGAAAAACAATAGGATTAGAGCTGAATGTCACTTTTCCTATAGAGATTAAGAAACTAAAGAAAGTTTATAATACAGTGTTTGGATACAATATAGAGAAAAAAAACAATGCAAGAATTACAAGAGGGAGATGAAGCCACAAAGGAGGTTGGATGCGAAGTCAGATTTGATCAAAAGTTTCTACGGATGGAGCTAGGAGTTGTGTAGGATTTCAGTATGGACACTTATTCCAAGTTTCCAACTTCCAAAGGGCAATACATAGGACAAATTCATATAGAATTCCGTTCTAATAATCCTACAAAATTCCTTCATGAATCGATCCGTGCGTGTGGTTCCTAAAAGAACCAAGCAAGGCTGCAACCAGCGAAGCACGACGTCGCGTGATTTGTGTTTCTTGGACTACAGAAGAGTGTTTCTGCTTGCCAGCCAGCTGCTTCATGATGACTCGATCTTATTCCTGCTTCAGAAACTCGAGGTCCTTGAGCTGCCGCTGCTGCACTTCCTTGGAAACCGTCCTCTCGTCCCGCTTCCTCTCGCCGGAGGCCACCTGCTTGGCCATGGACGCCACCATCCTCTCGACCGCCGGCCTCCCGACGGAGGGGAAGACCGCGTTCAGTATCGTCCGGAGAAGCTTCTCGTCCTCTTCCTCCACCATATCCTGCCCGAAGCAGCAGACGTAGATGGCTTCGAGGGCCTTCTCCGCCCGTGTCTCCATCGGTATCTGCGGAGCTGGAGCCTTGAGCTTGGCCCTTTTCTGCATCAATCATCACACACAATTCAGGGATCTCCTCTGATTCTAGCGTGTACCATTGCAATTACAATGCAGAAGAGTAGCTGTTTACATACCTCCCTTGCCGCCCTCATCATGTCAATGAACGTCTCCTCTTCGAACTCGATGTCGTTGGAGATGCGGAGCCGCGCGACGCCTTCCAAGATCTCCTCTGTTTTGAGCAGGCCGGCGCCAATGGCGGCCAGCCAGCAGCACAGTAGAACGTAGAAGGGATCTCCCGGCTGCCCAACGACGCCCACCAACGAAAAGATTTATCATTCAGTTCCATTCTGAAGCTGTAGAATAGAAGGGGCGAAAGGTACCTTCCCGCGGCGCTGGTTGAAGTCGTAGAAGGCCTTGGAGTCCATGACGGTGCACTTCTTGCTGACGCGGCGTCGGAACTCGGCGAAGTCGATGATGTCTCCGCCGACGCCGCCCTCGTCGCTGAAGATGCGCGCGACGAGGCCCACGATGGGGAGGGCGCCGATGAGCCGCCCCGCGATGGCCCCCGGCGAGTTGGGGTTGGGCTCCATGTACGCCACCACCGCCGCTCCGTACCTCCGGCGCCGGCCGTGGGCCAACGCGGGGCGGCTCCGGCGATGGCAGCACGGCAGGAACGGCGCCGTGAGAGCGAGCTTGTGGGCCACGGGTAGCGCCCCCATGCCGTTCGGGTTCGGAGTACGTGGCGTGGCCGCGGCGCGCGGCTTATCTGCTCATGGACGAGCCGAGCCTGTTCAGAGCTTGGATTTTGGACTCCCAACTATCAAGGCGAGCGGCGGGCCGGCGGCTGTGGAAACCGCGTCAGCCCTGCCGGCGTCGTCTCCGGGTGGCACTTGCCGGTGCCCGCGCCTTGAATCGACGGGGTTGCCGTCTTGCCGAGCACCTCGCCGTCCGGCAGCCTTGCGGAGACTGGGGAGTGGCCAGATGGGATAGGATAGGACAGAGGGGGTAGCGTTCCTGATAAACGCAGGGCAGGCTACCTGGACTTGGGCCGCATTGTTGTTGATGGGCTCGACTTGAGCCCAAGAAATCTTAGCTCAGGCCTCAGGCTCAGCCGCTAACCTTCTCCGAAGTCCCAGCCAGCCCGCGCGTGGTTCGCGTGCATGCGTGCCCGCGGGACCGCAGCCTGCTTGTTGCTGTCGCGTGGTGGGCGGTGGGCAGTCCACCTCCACGCGACCCTCGCCACTGATTTGCAATAAGTGTATCAAGTTGTGAACTCAATTGCAATCTCTTCTTGAGTACCATGATTATCCTTCAAGGGAAAAAATATGTCCAGAACTCCAAATTAGAATATATAAAAATACTCATGAGTAATGAACATTAGCTAAACAAATTAGACCTAATCGGCTAGAGGTCGATTTGTTCCGCTGTTCGACCGTGAGTGTGACCGATCCACTAGTAACTATCCTAGGCAAAATGTTTGGCTACTCCATCTCATCGTCAGTATATACAGTGTCCGACCGTGACAATGAACAATTGCAACTTTGCAAGGTTCCTTATCATTAAAAAAACAATTGCAAGGTGAGGACAAGCGGTTGTTACGGAGAATCTGCTTCATTAGACGTGGCAAAAGTTCCCTTGAAGCCGCAGATGCTCTAGCTCCAAAGAGGTTCCACCTTCTTTTTTTTTTTAAAAAAAAAACTTCTTTGTTAGAGCACGCAAGAGCTTAAGGTCTTGTTCATTTTGGTCGGATTGAATCCGGCCCGGACTACTTTCGGTCCCGGATTGAGTGAATCCACATGTGTCACTCAATCCGGTTGATCCAACTCAAGAGTGTGGAATAAATCCGGTGGTTTGATATACAAAATGGGTGGATTCAAAAACAGCTTAGTTCAATTTGTCCAGAACAATTTCTTAACCGAACGCTCATTTTGGCAAGAACCGGAAGACTAGGCCAAATCAATTTGCCCAAAATAGAGTTAATCCAACCGAAACGAACAAGGCCTAAGGATAAGTTTAAGCACGCGAGAGAATAGTAACCTACAGACTATCAACTCATCTAAAATAACCTAGGAATGTAAAAAAAATGCCATACAAAACATACATAAAAAGAAGTAATAAATACAATAAGTATTTAAACATAATGTATATTCTTTTTTTTTTTTTTTGTGAAAACTAAGATATATTAAGCATCGGCATATTCCTCCCCTATTACAAAAGTACTCCTCCCCGGTATTATCGTTTTGGACAAGGTTTTGGTTAAACATTGGGAATATAAATCAAAAACTTTTAAGTACACAACAAAAATTATATGAATATGCCTCTATCTTGAAAAAAACTTGCCTCATGATTTTTTAATGGAGTGACTGTAATTGCACATATATCTCTCATATTGTCCAAAGGTGTACTCATTATGCCTCAATATAAAATGTTTTTGGATTTTCTAGATATACAATTTTTGTTATGCATTTGAGATATAAAATGTTTTGGATTTTCTAGATATACAATTTTTGTTATGCATTTGAGATATAAACTATTAGAAGTCGTTTAAAGACAAATGACACGGTCTCCAAAACACAACTTTGACCTCTTATTATTATAAAAATATTTATGGAGATGTGATATATGTATACTTTTATCAAAGTATTTTTTGAGACAAATCTACTCATATAATTTTTACATTTACAAACTCAACAACTTAAAAGTTATTGATGATTTATATTCTCAATGTTTGACTCAAACCTTGTCCAAAACGACTTCTAATACCATCCCGGAGGGAGTATGTCTAGATATACATAATAAAAGAATGTATATAGAAAAAACAAAACATTTATAGTTTAAAATAGAGTATTGCCTTGCAAGTGAAGAAATGAAGGTTCGTTAACAAGTACCGCAAGAATAGATCGTGGGGAGAAAGGTGCAAAGGTGCAAAAGGGTGTCAATAATAGAAAAGGCATGGGTGATCCTCTATGTGGAGGTATGTATGATTCATCCCAGCTTGTTATTTTGTTTCACGAAACATAGAGTACTTTTTTTTTGCATACATTAGTAGTACATTTTGAACTAAGCATCACCATTTAATAAGGCTAACAAAGCAACTAGAATTCAAAGATGCTATAAATCTTAAAGAGGTGAGACTACATATGTCCTGTACACTTGTGCAGCATCTCATTCCATTACAGATTATAAAACATTTTGGTTTTTAAATGTGTTTTGGTTTTTACTATACGCTCAGACATATATCGAGGCAACATAATGGAACATGAATTATTTGCACCTAGGTGTGCTCGAGCCCAGTGGGTACATGTGTGATGCTTCAGAGTAAAGACTTACATATTCGAGTCGAAATAAAAAATTATCTTTTCATTCAGAGACATTATTTCTTTGTGGTAGATAGATAAAAAAACAAACAAGTTATGTGAAATTAGAAAAAAGGAAACAAAGAAGCTAATTCTAAAAAAACCTGATCAAAATCTCTATTGATGTTTTCTCTATTCAATTCATGATCGATAGCTATGATAAGCAACCAGTGTGCCACAGACCTAGCCCGCGTAGAGAATCCCTCACTGCCGGTGACACATAGGTTGAGACGTTAGGAAAGGTGTCATCACACACACACACACACTAACAGCAGTCCAAATCCAACCTGCTCACCATCCTAAACAAAACACCAAAAGGCAAGCAGGCATGATCCATCCTCATCGACCCCCATTAACCCTGGCTGCCCCACGTTCCCCGCTCCGCAGCCTATGTTCACCGCACCCATGGCCTCCCGCCCCGCAATCCCATCCAGGTTCACGCCCACCCCTTTTCTAATGAAAATCACCCACGCAGCCGCTGCGAAGGTCCCCGTTGGTGGCCGCCAAATTTACAAAACCAAACAAAAACGCACGCACCCGCGATATAAAGAGGAGGCTGCGGCGTGAGGTGGAAGAGGCAGAGGTGGGTGGACGAAGCGCGCCACCGGCCGAGCCGAATCGAGCAGCAGCAACAGCAGCAGCAGCCACCTTGCCATGGCGACGCAGGCCGCTTTCCTCGCGGGGCTCTCGCAGCTGGCCGCGCAGCCGGGCCGCGACCGCGCCGTGGCGGTGGCGCCGGCGCGGGTGGCCGTTGCGGCGGTGGGTACCGGCAGCGCCAAGGTGGGTGTAAGGGTGGGCGTGAAGGCGGGGACCGCCGAGGCGGTCGCGCGCCGCGGGTGCGGTGCCGCGCCAGCCTGATCGAGCCCGACGGCGGGCGGCTGGTGGACCTGGTGGCGCCCGAGGAAGGCGGGCGGCGCGCGGCGCTGCGGCGGGAGGCGGCGGAGCTGCCGCACCGCCTGCGCCTCACCCGCGTCGACAAGGAATGGGTCCACGTCCTCAGCGAAGGGTGGGCGAGCCCGCTGCAAGGGTTCATGCGCGAGCATGAGTTCCTCAAGCACTTCATTTTAATGCCATCCGTGGCCAGGATGGCAGGATGGTCAACATGTCCGTCCCCATCGTGCTCTCCGTCGGCGACGCGCAGCGGGGGCCATCCAGGCCGACGGCGCCACGCGCGTCGCGCTCGTCGACGAACGCGACCGCCCCATCGCCGTCCTTAGCGAGTAAGACAAACCGATTTCCCCCTTTGACCTTTGTCGTTTGTTTGTTTCTTTGTCCTGTCGCAGTTCTATGTCTGTATCTATATGCATTGCTAACTGAAGATGGTCGAATAGAACTTGTGAGGACCTTTATGATCGCGTAAAAGACATACATAGTTGCTGCTAGTTGCCAGTTGGGTTTGGAATTGTGAGCCTGTGCTTCTGGTTAATTAGGTTCATGATGAATAACCTCTTTAGTTACAAAAACATACATGGATTCAGAACGTATTGCTTACCTCTTTCATCAGGTGCGGGGCTTGACCCTCTCAATGATATGTTAGGTGCCTTCCATAATGTTACTATGTTAGTACTGATTCTCTTTTGTCTTTTACCAGTCATCTACTGAATGATACATAACTTGGTAATGTAGAGCTAAATGTTGTAAGGGGAAATTTCTATCAACTAGACTCATCTCAAGGGTCAACTCTACTATTCTAGTGAGAAGTAGTGTCACACCAAGTCGCGGTCAGCCAAATCGCGGTTGGTCGTTGTCAGCCAAGTCGCGGTTGGGATATGCCAATAGATATACCCTCGGACCTCGGACTGGCTGTATTATTTTTAATCTTAGATATATTGTGTTTCACATTTCGCCGCGTCCCAGTATTTTGAGTATATTCATTAAAATATAGTATCCCCAGGTTTTTACTTCATCCTTGTTCACAAACTCCTAAAGGTGTCAAATCATCGGAAAGGAAAAGAGGGAAATAGAATGTCGGTTGTACAGGTGTAGTTATCAAATGCGTATGGTGACGTAATAACGTCAACCATATACGTCTCTGTGCCTCTGTTGTAGATACTTCTCACATGCTTTGTTGTAGATACTTATCTGATTGTTAATGAAAAGAACAATGTTATTGATATTTTTAAATGCACTGCATAACCTGTTGATATGAAACAAGTGAGTGTCAGATCTATTTTTTTTTTTCATTCCCTGCTGTAACATTCTTTTCTCTTCTTCATGAATGTGCCTGAGCACGTCTTTCATTAAGAGGAAGGGAAAGATACAACACCACGATTTGAGCAAACCTAACACTCTTTCCTCTCTTTTGCAGCATCGAGATCTATAAACATAATAAGGAAGAAAGAATAGCAAGGACATGGGGGACAACTGCTCCTGGATTACCTTATGTCGAGGAGGCAATTACCAATGCTGGTGACTGGTTGATTGGTGGGGACTTGGAGGTTATAGAACCAATAAAGTACAATGATGGACTAGATCAGTATCGCCTGTCTCCTGCACAGCTGCGTGAAGAGTTCGCCAGGCGCAATGCTGACGCGGTATTTGCCTTTCAGCTTCGCAATCCTGTACACAATGGACATGCTCTGCTTATGACCGACACACACAAAAACCTCCTTGAGATGGGTTATAAAAATCCTGTTCTTCTGCTCCATCCACTGGGAGGATTCACAAAAGCAGATGACGTGCCTCTTAGTTGGAGAATGAAGCAACATGAGAAGGTATTCAACAATAATTCTGCTCTTTACTTTAATTTCGATGGGTTCCTGTTTACTCTGTAGTAGCAGCTATGTCCTTGAACTAAACATCTTATTTTGATGGAAACTCCTATGTCAGCATTGAACAATTGTGTTCTCAATAGCAGCAATTATGTCTAAGAATTTGAGATATTATGTTTTGATGGGAATTGCTGTTGGCACTGAGAAATATGACTAATCTTCCCGAATAGTGTACCCAAAGTTTATCAAAATTCCAGAACATCACTTTAGAACTCCAGTATGAATTGGGTGACGTCTTTTCCTGTAATGAAACAGGTGGTTTGATGGGTCCATTATACTGTTTAAGTTCTGATTCTTATGCTGATCTAACACTGTTGATTTCTACTAGGTTCTTGAGGAAGGTGTCCTCAACCCAGAATCAACTGTTGTTGCCATATTCCCCTCTCCAATGCATTATGCTGGGCCAACTGAGGTGCAGTGGCATGCTAAGGCTCGTATTAATGCCGGTGCAAATTTCTATATTGTTGGAAGGGATCCTGCTGGTATGAGCCACCCCACGGAGAAAAGGGACCTCTATGATGCTGATCACGGAAAGAAGGTTTTGAGCATGGCTCCTGGCCTTGAGAGGCTCAACATCCTTCCTTTCAAGGTATGTCATACTTTCTGATCAGATTTCTTCCTTCCATGCATATCCAGTAAGTA
Source organism: Hyparrhenia diplandra (assembly GCA_015847255.1). Lineage (NCBI taxonomy): Eukaryota > Viridiplantae > Streptophyta > Magnoliopsida > Poales > Poaceae > Hyparrhenia > Hyparrhenia diplandra. The sequence goes on along the minus strand of JADLZK010009580.1, from coordinate 183,787 downwards.
AATAACATATTGTTTTTAATATTTTTCTTCACATCTTTACACATGTCAATATTGATGCCATGCACGGCATATAATTATCAAGAAAATAGAAACATTTAATTGTTTTTCTATTTGATTGACATGTTTCTTGGCTCTTATTTTGGATCAGGTAGCTGCATATGACATAAAGCAAAAGAAAATGGATTTCTTTGATCCATCAAGGAAAGATGATTTCCTCTTCATCTCTGGTACAAAGGTAAGTATTTACAATTGTAAATTTCAGCATCAATCCTTTGTAGCCAAACCCTAACAAATCATGCCTTATTATTCAGATGCGCACTCTTGCTAAGAACCGTGAGAATCCCCCAGATGGTTTTATGTGCCCGGGTGGCTGGAAAGTACTCGTTGAGTACTATGACAGCCTGGTGCCATCTGAGGGCAGCAGCAAGCTGCGCGAACCAGTTGCAGCCTAAAACCTGCTAAGTGCTTCAGATAAGGAATCCTACTATATCAGCAAGTGGTTCTTTGCGACATAGAACCAATGTTATATGATTGTATACTGGGCCTACTGGCTATTAAAAAACACTGGGCTTGGTTTGGACGTTAATGTGTGCTTTGTAACTGGTGTGCCCTTTCTGCTGGCAGTGTTGCACATGCACTGGAGCACATACTGGGCTTGGTTCGGACGTTAATGTGTGCTTTGTAACTGGTGTGCCCTATCTGCTGGCAGTGTTGCACATGCACTGGAGCACATCAAATGTTTGGTGTTAATAAGGACAGGCTATGTATCCTCTGCCAGATTGTACATATACATTGTGGTGATATAATTATAAGTTGTCTTCTGCCATTCAGGCTCGTAATGATGACCTGTTATATCCCCTTTAAGCATCAACCTTTTTGTACTTTTATCAATGAGCACAAGTCAATAGGTTAACCTCGTGTCCTCATGGTTTGGATCTTTTGGGATTATGGATTCTAATAATTGAGTGTTTGGGTCAATAGATTATGTTTGGTTAAAGTATGGAATTCTTCTCTTATCCTTTATAGTTTGGCAAGTTGAACAACTAGTTGAGGCAAGTTGGACTTAAAAGCAATCATCTAGATTATGGGATTATGATAATCATGAGTTTTGATTGTAATAAGGATCAAAATTTGATTTTATCATTCATTATTATAATCGGTGGGGTATCTAAACAGGGTCTTAGATGGCCGAAACAAAGAGGAAACATTCATAGTTCAGAAGAGAAAAAAATTGCCGAACGTGCAAATGACTGAAAAGACAACAGCTTCTTAACTTCAAGAACCAATGAGCATGGGTACACATGAACTAGATATCTGTTGCAAATCTAGAAATCTAAAAAATAATGTTTATACATAGTTAACAGACCAGTCTGAAACAGAGCACAACCTGAAACACGGCAAGCTACAAACAGAGGTATACAACACTTCAAAGAACACAATCATAATACTGAGCACACAGTTGCAATTTACAGTACTAGATTTACGACAGAAGAATCCGATCAAGAGGACTACTAGTTTCACATTTCACCCTTCACCCAGATATTTTCCGCTCAGCATTCTTCATCATAAGCACAAACTCGTCATAGTTCACCTGCCCGTCACCATCGGTGTCTGCTTCCCCTGATCATTTGCTCAACCTCCTCATCGGTCATCTTCTCCCCAAGATTGGTCATCACTGTCCTCAGCTTCACACACCAACACAAACGAATAAGAATGAATGAAAACAGCATGGTCTCAACTTTCTGAGGCACGAAGAGATTATTACCTCAATTGGGGAGATAAAGCCATTCTGGTCTTTGTCCAGGACCTCAAAGGCTTCCTTGAGCTCTTCATCGCCATCGCCATCCTGCAAGCAGGTGTTGTCAAATTCAGTTTGAGATACTATTGAAGTATTCGTAACAGGCAAATGAGAAATTCACCTTCATCTTTCGGGCAATGAGGCTTAAGAACTCCTGGAAATCTATGATCCCATTTCCATCCGTATCAACCTCGCTCATCATATCATTGAGCTCCTGATCGCTAGGATCGAGACCAAGGGAGCGAGTCACTGCAGCCAGCTCTTCCATGGTGATGCATCCTACACATGGAAAAGTTACATTCCACTTGTCAACTACTCATACAAAAGAAAAGCTTGTGATTGCACGCACACAGGTCTCAGCAAATCCAAACGTAGGATCAAAAGTCCAATGCAAGACTACAAGTGGAAAGCTTGGTCAGAACTTTTGACTAGGATAGAGATGTCCAAATTAAAGATAGAAGTATGATTGGTTACTTAACTATGTGCTGATCATAAAGCAAATGACCCATAATATCAACACTTCAACCACAAGCGACACAAAATATAGTTTCCAAAGACGTGACGGGGATTACTTCAACTTTCCCTAAAGGAATCAGGCGGATAACTCACAGGAAAGATTTAAGACCCTTCTGGAAAGCAAAACTGAGCCAATAGCAAACTTTTTTTTTGTCACAACCAAAAAGGTCCTTTGACTAAAGTAAGCTAAAAGAGTTAGTGGTAATATAGCACATTTCTGTTACCACTACTACACGACTAAAAGAAGTTTCAAGGAAGCATCTCGCCGCAAAATACGGTGGTCCATCTATTGCTTTCTTGAACGCTATTGCTTGACAGTTGACAGCACATTACATGAGAACAGTACACTTTTTTTGTTTATTAAAAAAAAAAAAAACTCCAAACCAAGTGATGATGCAGGTTAGAGCCGCTTGCTCTCTATTGACATTTTTTCTCCATTTTTCTGAAAAAGAAGGCCGGGCCTCAACTATAGGGATGCAATAAAACGTCTGCCCAACATGGTTAGTGAACAATGGATTGGACATGATATATAAGGCTACCCACATGCAGAAGAGTAGCATTGCTTCCAAAACCCAGCAACTACATGGCTAACTGAACAAGAGAAAACAAAAGAAACAAGCTCAAGAACAAGCACCAACTCAAATCAAAACCAAGATAAGCCATGGTAAGAGAAGACCAGAGGAGAGGTAACGATAATACCGTCGCCGTTCTTGTCAAAGAGCGAGAAGGCCTCCTGGAAAGCAAGCCTCTGCTCGTCCGTCAGCCCGTCCATGCAACTGCCAATCCCTGAAAGCAAAGCTATACTAGGCACGCCTACGGCACTTGTCACTAGACCAAGTGGCAGTTGCTAGGAGAGACCAAGAGAGAGAGAAGGCAGGTGAAGATGTATGCATGCTGGTGCGAGGAGAAAGCAGTTATAGGGAGGTTCAGGAGGGGTGGGGAGTAGGGAAGGGAAGCAGGGTGGAAGCATCCTCCTGTGGTTGGAAACCGAGGACGAGTAAATAAAGATGACTGGACGGTGGGTTTTGTGGAAAAAACGGCGGTCCTCGTGGTTTTCCTAATCATTTCCGGCGCTTTGCCCGCGCCTCCGACTCAGCACAGAGAGCCAGCGGCAGCCACTGTCCAGGCAGCTTAACACGTAGTGCAGCTTGAGACAAAAGGTGGCTACCATTGGTGCCACGCAGGGCTTTGCTGGAACTGTGGCGTTGTAAAGAGCTCGTGAATTGCAATAGGGCAGCGACCGAGAGGCGCTGATGGTGGAGATGTCCCAGGATGCAAGTACAGAGTAAGTTTCTTGGGACGAACCTATCTGTCTGTGTTGGAATTTGACTTCTAAAAAGACGTAGTATGGTGGCATGACTGCTTGATTACTCCACATCCAGCAGCTCTAACACCAGTCACCAAACCACCCTAGAGTAAGAAAAATAATCGTCAGTAAAGTGATTTTTATCCAATTCCGGAAATCAAGATTCGTACGTACTTGTGGTCTGTGGAGTCTGGAGTTTTGTAGTGCAGGAAGAGTACAGACTTTTGCAAGAAATTCATAGAGAAACTACTCAACTACATAGGTGAGAAGGTGACTGATTCATTTGCTAATCCTTAAGCGGCAATACAAGCATCCAGCCATCGACCATGGATATAGCCATATAGGACTGCACTGCGGCCGGCAGAGAACAAAGAACCCGACGGCTCTAATGACATCCATTCACAGAGCAACTTTACAAGCCTGCCAAAAAACAAAACAAAACAAAACCGAACCATAACAACACAGCAGACAGGTGGAAGAAAAATAGCATACGACTGCTCTGGTCCTGACTCCTGAGCAGACATCCAAACCACCAACCAGCAGAAATGACAAATCTGAGCCCCCACTGCCCCACAGCACCCGACCCACAACATACTCGGAGTATAGTTGCAACGAGGAGAATAAAAGAAATTTGCAAAACAAGAAAACGAACACTATAAACTAAAATACCAGAGTCACATAACTAAATTATCATCCAGGTTTGAAGTTAACAACTCAAGTACTCAACACAAGCACAATGTTCAAATAACTGAAGCAGTTCCAGGCAAGCGTTACACAAGGATCACTCCGACCTGACAGCTGAACTAAAACCTACACGATGACAGGGACTCAGAGGAGCGCACAAAAGTCCAGTTTAAACTAAAGATTGACATCCCCTAGTCTTCACTCCTTGGAGGACTTGTTGATCAGGGACTTGTGAATGTGCGGGATGACACCTCCACCTGCAATGGTGCCCTTGATGAGGGTGTCAAGCTCCTCGTCTCCACGAATGGCCAGCTGCAGATGGCGAGGGGTGATACGCTTCACCTTCAGATCCTTGCTAGCATTCCCCGCCAGCTCCAGAACCTCAGCAGTCAAGTACTCCAGGATGGCAGCGGAGTACACTGCTGCAGTGGCACCAACACGGCCATTTGCCTGAGTCCTCTGCTTCAGTTGACGGTGGATACGTCCAACAGGGAACTGAAAACCAACAGTGAAAATCAGAAATCACATAACAAAGCTAAACTCTGCATAACCACAATATAACAAAAAAAAGAGCCAGTGTACTTGCACCACTTGATCAAACCACACCAACAACAAAGCTGTGTTAGTAGAGCGTAGACTCCAAGAATCTAGCGACTACAAACAATAATACATAGTAGCACGGAGACTAGGACAATCAAAGGAATGTTTGGTCAGCAGCACCCTGTAATGACAAACATGTTCCACCGCCAGTGAACATGATGCGACAACATAGAAGACATAACCAAAACAAAGTACAACATTTTACAAACAGGACAATTTAGCACTATTGATGAATCAGGTCCATGAGATTTCCCTTTCCTTCTTGTCAAACCACCAAATACCCATTTCCAAGCAAGAGAAGGATTACTGAGGTACCATTTCCAGGTCAGGAGTTCTGACCAGATAGATAACCAATCAATCATCACAAAACCTAGACTGCCCAAAAGCATGTCAATCTCTCACCGCCTCAGCATCACCGATAATTTTAAACCCTAACATAGGCTGAAATCATAACCTACCAGAACCTACCACTGCTCAAAACAAACAGACAGTCCTACCAAAAGAACAGACAATCGTGTGCACGGTAGCCCATATAACACAGCAAGACAAAACAAGCTCTGCTTTAGATCTACAAGCCTGGCAGAACAATAGAAGCCCTAAATTTTCAAAAACCTGACACAACTAGCGCGCGCAACCTTTTCAAAGCCGCAGCTCATACAACTCGCACGCGAATCTAACACCTGTCGATATCATTCACAGAACGAAGGCACCTCAGCTAACCGTACGAAACCTCAAATGGTCAAACCTAGGCACCTCAGCTAACCCGTACGAAACCTCAAATGGTCAAACCTAGCGCGCACGACCCCCCGTAGAATACACAAATCTCATACGCGTAGAATACACAAATCTCATAAGCAGCAGCTACGCCCGCCCGCCCGCGGCGGTTCAAATCCAAGCAAGCCCTAGCACGCGCGGCGCGCAAGGAAAGGAGGGGGAAGAGAAGGCGCAAGTCACCTGGAGGCCGGCGCGGGAGGAGCGTGAGACGGGGGCCTTCTTCCCCTTGTCCTTCTCGGCGGACTTGGCCGCCGTGGTCTTCGCGGCGAGCAACCCTTTTCCTCCCTTCCCAGCCATCGCCTTCTCCTCCTCCGCTCCGGGGAAACTCGAGACCCTGCGGCAGGAAAATACCCGAATCCGACGGCGCGCAGGCCGAATCAGCGCAGATCGAGCGGCGAATCGGGCGGATCTCGCCGCCGAATCGGGAAATCGAACGGCGAAGCCCGCGAATCGGGCCGCGCGGGTTCGGATAAGAGGGGAGGGAGCGCGGCGGAAGCGGAAGCCCTTACCTGAGTTTTTCGGCTCCCTCCGACTCGACTCCGACTCCTCACGCAAGGCACTGGACGAAACAGAGATTTTTTTTCGCCTGTGCCGCGTGGGTTGGGTGGGTGTGGCCGACTTATAGGCGGAGAAGTCTATCCAGCACCTCAAACTACGCAGATATTTTAAGCGAGGCGTGGAGGTGTGAGTTTTGGACTGTGCGGCCAGAGACTGTAGCTGAGTGTGTGGTTTGAGAAAAAAGTAGGGTGGCATCTGTAAAAAGGCGAAAAGCTCAGTCAGGTCGTCGCCTGCTCGTGGCTTCGCGAGGACAACGGCGCGGGCCGGCGGGGCTTTTGCGCGCGCGGTTACTCCTGCCTGCCACGAAAATTTCGAAATGCCGCGTGAGTGCCTGACTGCCCTTGGAATATTGTGTGGCTGCGCAGTGGGCCAGGGTAGAAACCTTGGAAACGAGCTTGTGGATCTGTCTAGGCCACCATCCAACTTCATCACAAAGATCGCCCATGGAGCTCACCCGGGTTAGAACAGTCTCGCATTTCTCCATGCCTACCTTGTGGAGCAGGAGCTCCACAATGGAAGGAGGGCGGAGCCGCGGAGGAGGTGGCAATGTGTGGTGGTCGCAACATGGGTGGAATGGCTTCAAAAAGCAACAACAGAGAACAAAGAAGGAAGAGACGGCATAAATAGTGAAAGCTAACATGTGTCCCAACTGCCAAATGTCATCCACGTTAGCAAAACCACTCATAAAAAAAAAGTTGGATGGCCCAATGTGAATGGTTTTGATACTTGGATGGTTGGAGATTTCTGTCTTTTGAGTTCCATGGCCAAAATCAAACTTCAATAAAATCATTGTATGCTCAAACTTCTCTCAATTTAGGGGCGTCTATATGCACTTTAACAAAACAAAATTAAAAAAAAAATGTTCCAAGACAAATCTAGTGACACTTCATTATTATTTGGTAATATAATCATCGGGATTCTATCATATAAATTGAGTTAAGTTTTACATAATTTAAGTTTGAACAAAACTAAAGCATAGATTTTTTTTTTTTTTTATTTATTTGCACAGAGGTAGTATTCATTACTGAACCTGAAAAAACACTGACACATTTGATATGAAATGACATGCAAATAGGTCAAATTCGACATCCCGCATATGTCCTTTGTACCGTGAATATATCAAATAATAAGATATTACAGATGAATCGCCAAATCCCAATGCATATCTCCACTTTGGATATGAATTGTGAAATCCGAATGGCTACACAAAGAGGAAAAATAAATAGATTATTAGGTCATCCATAGATTGCCCTTTCTTCAGGCATGGCGATGTTTAAGGGCATCTGGGACTCCATTATGAATCAACTCAACTTTGCCATCCTGCAGTCCAGGTTCTGACATGTTTCATGTTCCCAAAAGATAGACGCATTCCCATCCTACCAAAGTACTGGATCTCCATGCTGCCTTTACGTCTGAATCCACTGCAATCTGCCTGCTGATAGCACGTTCACTTGCAATTTGTTGAGAAGGATTGCAGTATGTCAGACATTCGCCTTTACAATAGGCTATGGCTCAAGGTCATTCAAACACAAATATCATGATTTTTTTTTTTTGAGTAATCACACAAGTGCACAAAAAGATACTACATTACTCCAATGGGGCTGATATCCTGATGTGCAACTAGGCAAAGCTTGTATATTGAATCAATCTATGGAAGTTTTTGGAAAATGAATTGGTAACCCAAGAATTTTGGCTTTGGCAACTAAACACTTCTTTGTGTGTGTTCAGGATATCAACAGTCCATAACTTCCCATGGTGTTCTAATTTGTCTTGAATATTTCTAGTTCACAGATTGTGGTAGGAATAAGATATTGCCACTGAACTGCTCAGTTGATACTGAGTGAAAATCTGGAAGATTGGCAGCCATAAACTTTTAGTTCAGTCAAATACATCATCATCAACAACAACAAAGCATTTAAGTCCCAAGCAAGTTTAGGCTTATAGTTCAGAAATACACAGCCAGAAACAAATATAGGTTGTGATGGGTCGGTGCAATCTTCAGTATATTGTGTGGTCAGAATTAATCACATGATGTTTTTTCCTGAAAAATAATGGGACAAAGAAAATCACTACCTTCAATCAGTTTGATTATCAAATGTAATTGCAAACTGTAATTTCCAGATCACTTGCCACCTTGCCGGAATGGGTTGGTGCCTTGGCCAGTCGTTATCACCGCATCAGGTCAACAAGCAATTCAGTTCCATGAAACTGCAACAGACAAAAAGGAACAACACAAAAAGGAACAAGCAATTTCCAGATCACTTTAGTTGCAATGTTACCACTTACCAGTGGAAGTGCTATAAGGTCCTCTGAACATAACAGCCTGGAGAATTGCTCCTGTTACAAGCAAGCATGATAAAAATCATTGTTAAATGTTAATTAAGACTTTAATTCTTATAAACATGAAGGAGACATTTCACAAGAGACGCAGATAACATAACTTGACCAGACTTGTACCATTGTTAAACATTGTAGAAATTTATTCCCAAATGTCTGAAAGATGAAAGCAGGGTTATTAAATAACAATATTACCATAACATGGACATGATCGAGTTAACTGAACATGATGGCATGCTTCATTGAAACTATCATAGGTCACCAAACTGGAAACAGTGTCCTGATATATTTCAGACTTACATATAACAGAATAGCAAGCAGCTCAGATTTCCTCTCAATCCAGGTAGAGCATACTGCACTAAGTTTTCTGCCTCAACTCCTGGGTATCAAAAAGGAACAAAAAAAAAACTGCTTGATTAAGCATAAATTTCCTGCAAGGCACCAACCACATCGATTGGGCCAAAAAGAACACTTCTAGTTCGAAAAGTCAAGACAAAAACATCTCTAAATATGCAATCTCAACCAAATCGTGAGTTATTGGTTGGGCCAGCTGTAATTCACAGCCATCTGATCCGGCTGTGTTGTAAGAGACGGTAATCCACGGCAATCATAGAGATGAGCTAGGGTTATCGGAGCACCCAGCAAACTCTATCATTGTCTGTTGGCGCTTCCCGAATGGGCTTGCAGCATCCTCCGCAGGATTTTATTTCTTGCAGTGATCGCCTAGAGCTGTGGTAGGACCAAGCCCTTCTTCTAGACAACATGAAAAAACTGATCGCACAAACTATGATATGTGCATACATCTATAACGCCTGCAATATCTAAACCTTGGATCTTGCATTTATCAAGCTTGTGGCTACAGATGCATTATGCATATCTTTTGCTGACAACACAGAACTGTGGTACTGATCTTTTGGTGTAAATAGGTAGCAGATAATGCACATGCATATCTTTTGCTGACAACACAGAACTGATATTGATCTTTTGGTGTAAATAGGTAGCAGATAATGCAGATGCATATCTGTTGCTGTAAAGAATGCAAATTTCATCCATAACATAGTCTAAGCCGATTCCATGACCCTTGAATAGTATCATAAGCATGGTAATCAGCAATGGATTTAGCCGTAGTATCACAAGCATGGTAATTAATATGCATTGATCAATAACATGTACAGCCACATGCAAAACAATATATCATGGGCTCCTGATAAGTAAATGCATATGGATACATATGTAATACATCCAATATATGCCCTCCTCAACAACAGATTAGCAACTTAAAAGATTACCTGGACAGGCAAATTCCTTTGGGAAACACCAGACCAGCTGACTGAACAAACTTCACAATCAGGTGAACACTCACACGACAGATGTCGAGGGCACAACTGATTCCAGCAGAGACACAATTCAGGAACGAACAAGACAAACTACAGTCCTGCCCGTATTCAAAGGATCTTATCCCCTCCATGGACATAATAGCTTTGGGATTAGCATATCAAGCATGGCCCATTCCAATCATTATCTCCACCGGCACATTTGAAAAGGAGGGCACAGCGAAGCCACGTCGACTTTTCTAGTAACCTCTCATGAAATGTACAATATTTTATCCATGAAGCTTGCATTTCAAAAAAAAAAATAATAAGTGGTAGTCTTATGGTTACTCTTACTGGTATCTGAACTTCTGAAGCAACAACATCAACATCCAAAATTACTAGCACCTGCTGATTTTCTCACTCCTTTTCTTTCCATGTTCTGCCTCACTTCGTCACTGTGGTTCCAGTGACCTCCAGCCGCATACAAATTGGAAAGCAAGACGTATCCATCCACCTTCTTCTGCTGGGTCAAGACAAAGGAGTTCTTTTGAAGCAATTTCTGCAACTTCAGTATTTTGACCAGCCAAACTCGCATTTAAAATGGAACCCCATATAGACCGACTAGGCCTCATCGGCATCCTCCTAGCCAAAGCTAATGCATCAATCAGCCTACCTGACCGTGCAAGGAGATCAACCATACACCCAAAATGCTCTATCCCTGGTTCAATACTGTATCTTTGCTTCATATCATCGAAAATCCTACATCCTTCATCTAGCAGGCCAGCATGACTGCATGCACTGAGAACAGCAAGCAATGTGACACCATTAGGTGCTACGACCTCAGTTTGCATCTTCCAAAATAGTTCCAATGCTTCAGTTCCATGGCCATTGAATGCAAGGCCAGAGATCATAGCTGTCCACAAGGTAACATCTTTGTCCAAGGCTTTCTCAAACACATAATAAGCTACTTTAACATCTCCACATTTGCAATACATGTCTACAAGGGCTGATGCCAAAAAAGCATCCTGATGGCCAAATTCTTTCACCACCCAACTGTGGATACTCTTTGCATGATTCAATGATCCCTTACCTGCGGCCACAGATATCAAGGTAACAGCAGTCACCTTATCAGGATTTACACAACTACCAAGCAAATCATGGAATAGTTTCATCACTTCATTGAAACTTTTGTATCTAGCATATCCAGCGAGTAGTGCATTCCAGGATATTAGATCCCTGGAAGGTGCCTCAGCAAAAAAACTGCTAGCGAGGTTCAACATGCCAGCATTTGCAAAACCTGAAACCATGGTGTTCCATGAAATGCTATCCTTCTCGCTAGCTTCACCAAAAACTCTCTTAGCTGCATCCATTCTCCCACACTTTGCATACATATCCAGAAGAGCATTTACCAGAATCAACCCATGATCTCCTGCATCCATTCTCCGCACGACAATGCCATGAACAGACCTTCCAAGAAGCACAGTCTTCAGGTGCCCACAGCAAGTGAGCAGAGCAACAGCCGTATACTGATCAACAACAATCCCCCTGGATGCCATATCACGGAAAAAAACGCAGCGCCTTCAGGCTGCGCCTTTGATTCACATACCCGGATAGCATGATATTGCAAGACACGGTATCCAACACCAGCTCAGAACCGAACATCAGCTCGGCCGTCTCGACATCCCCGGCGTCGATGTACATCTTGATCAGCGAGTTCCGCAGGTACACGCGCGAGTGCAAACCATTTACGACGACATGGGCGTGCACCTGCCTCCCCGCAGACAGGCGTTCCACCGACCTCAGCAGCGCGAGGAAGGTCTGTTCGTCGGGGAAGACGGACGACGCGAGCATGGACCGGTAGAGAGCCGCCGCCTGGGGCGGCGAGGAAGAGTCGCGCGCCGCCGCGGAGAGCATGAGGTTGTAGATGTAGAGATTGGGGCGGGGGGTGAAATGGTGGAAGAGGAGCTCAGCCTCGCGCGTGAGGCGCGGGGAGGACACGACGGTGGCGAAATGGAGGAGCCGGCTCATAGGGAACGTCTCCAAGGCGAGGCCGAGGCGGAGCAGGTGGGCGAGGATGGCCCGGAACGGCCGCGCCCCGCGGCACCGCTCGAGGAGCACCAGCGCAGGGTGGCCCAGCCGCAACGAGACGGTCGGGTCCCACGTGTGCCCCGCGGCGGCAGAGGCGGCCATCGCGAGAGACCCCGTGGAGAAGCCGCCGTGGTGCCAGATGCCGAGGTGAGACACCGAGCAGAGGACGCCGAGGGTCGCTAGGTGGAGCAGCGAGAGGCGGCGCACAGTTACGGCTGTCGAGTTCCTCTCCGCCTCCGCCTCCAGCAGGAAGGGAAGGGGCCGCACAGGTGAGGTCGCGAGCCGGCGAGGGGGGCCGAGGATGACGGCGAGGCCGGGAGGGAGGCGGAACGGCCTGTGTTCCGAGTGGAACGAGACGCCCGGTTTGCAACCAGGTCTGGGCCGGAATCGTCGTTCGGTTTGGGCCGCCTGGATTGGAAATGCACCCGGTTCAGCCTCGTTCCACCTCCTTCCGACCCGGATTCGATCCCACGTCACACCTCCTGGATTCAATCCGAACGCGAGGCATGGGCGTTGCGAGACGAGGCTGAGAGGGCGCCGTCTGGTGGCGCGAGGAGACGGCACTGACATCGACGTCGCGTCCACGCTCTCCGCTGCCTTCTTTCTGATGTGGCTTTAGATTTATGTTTTTCTTCATAGCTATAAAAATGTATCTAAAAACATACCAATTATAAGTTCATTGTGTATATCTACTCATTTGGAGTCCAATACAATTGGATTTTCTATTTTATGATTTTTCTGTGATTTACTATGTTTTTCAAAAGTGTCTTAGGGGGTAATTTGATGGATTTTGTAAAGTTAGGGGGAAGGGGGTTGTGATATAGGTACTGATTCATTTTGGGATGTTAAATAGGTAGCAGATAGTTGGGGGCTGATATAGACTTTTCCTGAACAACTTTTATTGCCATAATTGTTTAATGTTAGATAAAAAAGCAGTCATTACTAATAATATCACAAACCTGTACTTCAGCTATTGCATGCAAAGCTAGGGTAGTCTTTCCACTGCTCTCTGGGCCACCTGCAAGGTTTTACAAATGAAACCATTTAAAGATAGGAGATCAAAATCCAAAATATAGGTAAGACAACTACAGTGTTTTGTACAAATCATGGTTTGACCTGAATATGCTTAGATCAAAGAATGAATGAACTACACTAGCTGTATTAGTGCAGAAAACATAAAATAAGAAATTACCTCCACTACTCTTCCTTTCGGAAGGCCACCACTCAGAGCAAAATCGAGTGTTAGACAACCACTTGGGAATGTCTCACTGGGTTGGAGACAGTAATAATCAGAATAATAGAAATACAGAACAAATGTGAATGCTAAAGAACTTTTCAGTGAAGACTGAAGAAATCAAGAAACTACAAACATACACAAAAGCACCACCAGCACTGCCTAATCTTGTAACACTTACTTTTCCAAAAGAGCTGTTTATATCATTCAGCTTTTTGCTGCAAATGAAATTGTGAATAAATACCTCTTACCTAAATACTACTTTCAATCAGGTGAACACGTTGACACGACAGATGTCAAGAGCACAACTCTGATTCCAGCACCGAGAAACCATTCAGTGGAAACAAAATACCGCTGCCCACTAATCGGTGGTTCTCACTTCTCGTCATTTCTAGAGAAACTCTATCAGTCCTTCCCCAATCCTTCTCCGTCTCTCAGGATTGCCGGCCCTCCATGGACATAATAGCTTTGGGATTAGCATATCCCCGCGCATGGTCCATCTCCAATCATTATCGTCCACGGCACATTTGAAAAGGCGGGGGTCCACGGCGGTGTTCGTGCCCTCCCCTTTTCTAGTAACTTCTCATGAATCCATCTCAAGATTTTATCCATGAAGATTTCTAGTCCTTCCCCAAAATTAATAAGTGGTAGTCGTGCAACAAGGAGGTGCATCTTACTGGATCCATCACCGAACCCTTTGAAGCACCTTCACCTTGCAACATTTCAAAATTGACTAGCATTTGGTTCATTTCCCTTTCCCTTTCCCTTTACTCATTTTCGTTTTCTTACCCATTTCGAAATGTTGTGTTCTAACCCTAGTTATGGTTGGGGATCTCGCCTATACAAATTCGTGGTGGATCTACCATTGTAGGTGAAGAATCGGTCATTTGGACTTCGGTGGCAACCTTCTTCTATCTCCTACTCAAGAGGGTTCAAATCTCCTAATGTAGTTGCAATTTCTGAGTTTATTTTGGCTATCTCGGACCAATTTCAAACCTTGAGTATGGTTGATCTATATTTGGGTTATCTCATACTACATAGTGCACTAGGTATGAGGCCTTCTTAGTTTCGACATGTGTGCTTTTGAGACCTCTGTAATATCTATGCTTCAATCAGTGCTCTTAATTGGTCTTTCAAGAAAAATACACAGATTATTTGGATTGGTTTGCACATTATTAGTGTTTAGTGATATGCAATTGTACCAAATTCTACATATTTTGCTAACGCTACATCCATAGTAATCCTAAGAAGTAGAACTATTTTTTTTTCTTCAATTAAATATTGGTTATATATATGGTTTCATGGATGCACAATTATCTATTAGGAAGCAAAACTGCATGGCCTCTAGATTCTAAAATCTGAATGAATGTACCCCAAAATAGGCTATGTGGTTAATGGGAGATGCCTCAGTGTACTTTCCAAAATATTCTTTAGTAGGTGAGGGCTGCCAACAAATCCACCTTACATGATACTGCATCCGGTTTTGGGCTGCAAGGCCAGTCTTGCACGATGGACACCATCATCCATTTTATTTCTATTCTCGGATCAATGGGAACTAGATAGATCATTGAGCACATGGCTAGCTAGTCTTAACACAAACAACCGATCCTACATGTATACATATTCCATCAATCCATCTTGCCTACATATTTTGAGAGCACTGTTTTGTACTATATCAATAGGGTAGTTGTAGATGACATGCATGAACAACGAAGAGAGGCTGCCCATGTAGCTAGCTAGATAAACATAAAGGTCAAAATTGCTAGTTGTTGAAATGGTTGCTTTCAATTTCTTTTTTTAAAAAATTTAAGATAAAGATCGCATGTGCTCATTGTTGGATTGCCTTTTAGGTTTAATTTTCACAAGTATGACCAGCCTGTTCTCTCTAAAAATGGTTCTCAGCCTATGCCTTTGTACATATTCAGCACTTAAATTGTTTGTCACCCTAAGATACCCGCAGGCATATCATAATTGCTTTTCTTTTCATACAAAAATGCCTTGTGTATCCTACAAAATTGCTAGTTATCGGTTTTAATTTTCAACTTACCTTTTTGATTGTTTTGGCACATCAATGTCCACAACCTCGTAGTTCCCATGTCCTCAAGCACCTGTGTTGTTTTTGTTCACATCTTGTTAGTAGTGCCCTAGAAAACACAACAAATCTGAATATTCGAATTTTAACAAAACATTCATATGTGAACACACCATCCTGAAACCATGGGTTGTTTTCCAATACCCGAACACTGCTTGCTATCCACCTCGCCCGATTGGTTCCACCAAAAAAAAAAATTTACACTACCCAAGACATTCTTTTGTTTGATTGTTGCTCCCTTAATGCATATTTGGCAAACTTGTGACAACAACCGTTACCATTGAATCAAGTTGGAATGGGTCTTTGCAACCTTTATCACATTCCTTCCTTGCACCAACCTATCACCATATACATCGATATCATTGTTCTACTCTTGTGTGACAAGCTAGGTTAGGGTAGAACAAATCATTAAGCTACTACTAGGCGCCCATTTTGGTGGAGCAGAGCCTAAGGCTAGGTTCTACCCACACTTCTTTCCTAGAACAAATCAAAGTATGTTCGAAAAAACTTCCTCTGCGCCTTTGGTATTACTTGTTAATGTATACAATTTACAAACCCATTAGTATGTCATGGAGTCTTTGTTATTTGTACTACCTGTTTCTAACAATGCTTCTAGTATGACAACAAACTTGTTAAATCAACAAGCAATTTTGTCATTTTTGTTTAGCATTTTTTGTTCTGGCCCAAAGATTTTTGTTTTATGACTTTAGCATTTTTAGTGTTGTAATGATCTACAATTGATGATGATGCCAATCCATGATTTTGTAATGTATACAATTTACAAACCCATTAGTATGTCATGGAGTCATTGTTATTTGTACTACGAACAATGCTTCTAGTATGACAACAAACTTGTTAAATCAGCAAGCAATTTTGTCATTTTTGTTTAGCATTTTTTTGTTCCGCTTCAACATTTTTTGGCGTTCTCCAATCGGGCCGACCTGATAGCACACAGGTGTCTCGTATTGTGGCGTCTCGGGGACCTCGACCACCGTCGGATGGTGTGTTCACATATGAATGTTTTCCTAAAATTCAGAATATTCAGATTTGTTGTGTTTTCTAGCGCACTACTAACAAGATGTGAACAAAAACAACACAGGCTTGAGGACATGGGAACTACGAGGTTGTGGACATTGATGTGCCAAAACAATCAAAAAGGTAAGTTGAAAATTAAAACCGATAACTAGCAATTTTGTAGGATACACAAGGCATTTTTGTATGAAAACAATTATGATGTGCATTGCGGGTATCTTAGGGTGACAAACAATTTAAGTCGTACAGGCATAGGCTGAGAACCATTTTTTAGAGAACAGCTGGTCATACTTGGCAATTAAACCTAAAAAGGCAATCCAACAATGAGCACATCCCTTTATCTTAATTTTTTTTTTAAAAAAGAAATTGCAGCAACCATCCATTTGTACAACATCTCTTATAAATTCGTGAAAACTATGTTCTTATTGATTGAACAATTTATGAACTGTATGCACAACTGTATTTTTCGGAATACTTTAGAGAGCAATCAAATTCGTAAGAAAAAACATCTAGAATGATGATGACTATTACCTCATTAGATTTCCACAATCTCTGAGGAAAAGTTCTTTAGAGGCTAATATGCACTTCCCCGATGGAGTCCTTTTGGATTTTGTTTTGACTTGCAGGACTTAGAAGTGAACTATTTCCATGTATTTTTTTGGAGTCAGATTGTGTTCATTTACGCACCTCTTTTGCAGCAACGTCAAGCCTCCGCTGGGAAGTAGACCTGAAGCTTCTATCTTTCAATTGATTTCACAGTTCACTTTCACTACACTTTATAATTAAGATAGCTTATTGATTGAGATAATATTTCCTATTTATTTCAGGTGTGGCATCCCTAAACTCCATTCTCAACTAGTTTGAAAAGTTCTTAAGTTTGCGGGTTTCGACATGTCGATTGGTGCTAAGTGTGTCACAAGTAAATCCAAATATTAATCAAATCTTAAATGATCGCCGCTAGGCTCAACCTTTTCTCTAGCAGATATTTTATTATCTTTATTTCTCCCCTCATGTGAATGTTTTCTTTGTATTGGCATGTTCCTCTATATATATGTGACTACTCCATAACCTGAGGGGAACCAGTAACATTGGACAACATGAAGAATCTTGGAGTAGAAGATATGAAGCAAAGAACAATAGAAAATGCATTAATCTGATTTTGGATACGTGGATTTTTTTTTCCTCAACACTTGCTGAATGTTGGATGTATGTGATTTTGTTGATCATCTTTGGTTCACCTTTTCTAGGTAATGCATGAGATTTTCTAGATCCCCACGTGGAGTATGAGGAAGGCTGATTTTCTTTGTATATGAAATACATGTTACTATGCAAAAGTTATAAATGCTTCACAATTGTTGTTCATTATCTTGAGATTATCTAGGTGATTTTAGTGATTTCGGGTATTTTTCCTTGCTTGTTGTGGTTATGTTGAGATCCAATACGCGTGACATGTTATGGTGGAAAAAAATTGGCGCGGCACAATGCCCGGCCCAGTTTGGAGATGTGCTTGTATGGCCCGATCGAAGTCGCATCCACGCTCTTCCGCTGCCTTCTCGCCGGTAACGTTTTCTTTTTTTGGCATTGTTAATGTTTACTTTCCCAAAATAGGGTGTGCAGTAGGATGGAGAAAATCCTGCATGCAGGCAGTAAAAGTCCTATCTCTTAATGACAAACCAAAGCAACAAGCCAACAATGTAATACATCACTATTCAAAAGGTACAATACTATTTCACAAAGATAAGTCATCCATTAAAATACCTAAACGGACAGATCCAATTCAAGATAGTTGTGCTCAAGAAAAGCAAGAACAAACATCCAAACAAAATTAAACCATATGACACCAACACAAGCAGGGGTGAAGCCAAAAATTTATGGCGATCTCAGCTCTTAATCTCTTTATATCTACGGCTTAAATGCTAGGACGGGCTCTAGGGGGCTCCATGTGCTCAGCAGCTGTAGGCAGGGCTCGAGCCCCGCCCGCCCGGTGCTATCCATGAACGCAAGTATATCCGACAAATTGTCAACTTTTCAAAGTGGATCGGTAAAGAGTTGCCATATTGAGGATAAAGACCACTAATGTTCCTGATCAGATCAAAACCTATGGGTTGCAGCATCTCACTTGATTCACATTATGTCATGACAGCTTCAGTATGTCTGTGACTAGAAATAGTACAACAATTGTTTTTGTGCATTTTGAGTAGATAACAGCAAAACAGATTAGAGCAAAAAAATTGGGGGTCAAGATGTTGATATATGGATCTAATTTAGCTCCTCCTACTTCAATGTGGGACTCATCTCATGATGAAAATTTAAGGACCAAAATTGAGGTCTTTCACTAGAGATGCTCTAAAGACGATAGGTCTTAGACGTTTCTCCAACGTATTCTAGAACGCTACGGAGTAGAACCGTAGGATGGTCGAACCACACGGTCAGTGATTACGTAGAAGGCTTTTATGAAAGAGTTCCTACCTAAAACTTTATTGTGACAAAAAAATAAGGTGGACATCACGTACATATGGACGAGCTTTGCATCAACTAACATGACAGGTCTCCTGTCCCCACGTATTACGCATGCGTAGATGCGCTCCGATCGAGAATCCGCTCCTTTTGGATTTGAGAATCGCTCTCATTTGCTGTCATTCGAGCTGAATCATATCATGCGGTTGCACTGGAGATCTCAATCGTCTCCTTCCTTTGTTGAGCTGACTGAAACCGACCAAGAGAGTAAGGTCCCTACAACCCTCTACTTACTACCCCTGCAAGTCTGCAACGGTAAGCACGCACGCTGCATATATCTGCCGCCGACCACACAGGATCGAGTACGTACGCATGCATGACGAGAGATTACGGGCGCCGCCGAGCTCGAGCTCCCGACCGCATCGGCGGAAAGGGGGGCGCGGGGATCTCCGGCCGGCTCGTCTCGTGCTAGGACCAACGGCCGTGCATGGCAGATGGGCAGCAGCGAACTGCCGTGGAGATCGATCCTCCCTCCGATCCCACCGTGTGTGTGTTAGTTAGGCGACAGAGGGTCGTAGTGGGGTGGTGAGCGTGCTCGGCAGTCGGCACTAGTCCCTCTCAGACTCGATCGATCATCAGTCTCTCTCTTCGATCGGGAGTCCTGACCGGTCCTGATCGATGGTGGCCGTTATACGTTTCAGTCTCTCAGAGGTGTAATGCGGTCAGGGTGGATCGAAACCATGGGTCAGTTCAAACCAGCTCCGGAAGGTGCCGCGTGCAGTGGCAGGCCGGCTTCGTCATGGTTCCGGCAGGGAATGGAAGCACCGTCCGTCCGGACACTGTTCATCGATCCATGTCGCGCTGCGTTTGCACGCGACTATGTGGGCCGACTGACCTGCACTGGCCTCGCACTGGGCACTGGCCCTCGATGTATCATGTTGATGTCGACGGCGACGCTGTAACATGCCAACACAGGAGGGAGGGAAGATAGAAATAGCATGCAGATTGTCTGCCAAGCGGGTCGATCTCAGGGAGTTATAGTATCCGATCCAACCACGATGTGCTTTGCCAAGAATGTACTAAAGTGCATGCAAGTGGGCATTAGAAACATTCATTCAGAACCGTATCGCCGGACCGCGGATTTTCACTGACTTTCCGCGATACGATGAAGGGGCATGCAGGCATCTGTCCGGTACACCGGTATGGAGCTCATGCACTGGTAGGAGTCCTGCACAGTTTCCTTTTTCTTACCAATTCGCAGTCCGCCGAACCTCCAAACCGTAGCTACCTATATGCGCGTGGTCCGTGTGGACCAGTCGGAATATATGTTACGTTTAGATGGCAAATTTTAGTTGGATCCTATGCATTTGCAGTTTGTGGTAAATATTATCGAACCACTACTGCTGGATTTGCTGGAGTGTAATTAGTTATTTTTTTACAATTTACCATCTACGCCTCATTTAATATGATGTGATTCAAACTTTAGCCATCTAAACGAGGCCGACTGCTGGAGCTGGAAACATCTTCATCTTCAAACTGCTCATGCTCAACTCAGCAGTCATCACACACGGCCGATCACGATCACTCACTCGTCTGCAGGAGTTGCCGGGCCGCTTCCCCGTGCGGTGCTCGGACTAGTCAGCATCTCGCATTCTGGCCACGGCCAGCTACGCGCGGGTGCGTGGTCGACCTCAACGCGACCACGCCATCAGACGTTAGCGCCGCCCACACACAAACCGTTGGATCGCGAGAGACGGCGCACACCATGCATGGCCATGGGTGCCCATGGCCTGCCAGCCCGATCGACTGGCCTGGGTATGTGCCAGTGTTCGGTACCGTTGATACCATACCATCATGTGAGCTGCTGCAGCGTTCCAGGTCTCGGGTCAGGCGACGCCGCCGCGCCCGCGACGGGACGAAAGCGGAGAGCCCCGGCGGCCGGCGGCGCACGACGGCATGAGCCAGAGCCGCCGCGCCCGCGGTCGGGCAATCGAATTCTCTGGGACTCGGACCCTGCTGCGGCATGCAGCCATACCACCGGATCGAAACGTCGTCTCGTCGCCCTCTCTCGCTCGCTCTATGTGGTCCACAGCAAACGCCTGCACGCACTGCCCCGGAGTTGGCAGTAGGAAGTAGCCCATGCCCGGCAGGTTATGGTCCATTGATGGACGCACGTGGGCGTGTCCCCTCGCGGTCGCGCCCGCCGGCCGGCCGGCCGGCCGGGCCGCGTGGGACTTGGACTTCACGTGCCCTCGCGCGTCGGCGGTCGGCCGCGCCCGCCCGCCCGTACGTCGCCGTCGTCGTCGGCTGTGCGACCGCTTTCTTCGGGCAATCGGGCCAGTGCTGTGCCCACGCCCATCGATCGAGGGAGGATTCGAGGTGCTGTGGCCTGGGCGCGCGCGCGCGCCGGCGGGGCCGAATCCCAGTTCGTCCGCTCGCCCGCCGGGCCCGTCAGCGCCCGGCGTGACGGAGCGCCCCGCCCGTACGTACGACGCATCTGGCGCGTCGCGGTCCGGACTCTCCGAAGTCGTCGCCGTCGTCGGCGCGCGGTCCCCGTCTGCAAGTTCAGTTTAATTCTGGCCATGCGCGTGCGTGCGCCCATGCCATGTGTAATTTTCCACGCATCTGGTGGGATTCAAGCTCGTAGAATGGCGGTGGATGCAGCACGCGAGTAGTAATTCTACCATATCTTCACCCTACGAAAGATGCACCTAAAGCGGGCTAATGGATAGGGCCACGTCGCCCGTTAGTCCGCTAGCCGTCGGATCGAGCTATCCAACGATCTAATCCGTCCGATTGCGGATCGGTTGGCTTCCTCGCCCGCTTGACCATCGAACCCAGCCATCGCGAATTCTCGTGAACCCGGTCACGGGCGAACCCCGCACCTCCCTCTCGCTGGCGCGGGCGGGGCAAGCGGCCCAAGTGCGGGCACGGCGGCGGCGGCCCCCTCCTACCTCCCTCTGGGCACGGCTGCGGCCACCGCTGTTGCGCGTTGCGCGGCCGCGCCACGGTGGTGGCCCTGCTGCGCTACTTCAGCATGGCCACATTGGCCAGCACGCGTAGCCAGCGGACCACGACTCGCCTGCTGCCGAGCCGCGACCAGCAGACCCAGGACAACGCCGACCCAGCGCAGCTCCATGGCCGGCCGGCCGGCCAGCGTCTCCATGGTCATCCCCGGTCGTATCGACGTCACTAAGGCCTGCTCGTCACCGACCAGCACGGGTACAAGCAGCCATTGCTCGTGGCTGTGGGGCTACAGACCACCTCCGCCCTCGATTCGCCCCTCCACGGAAGCACCGGCGGCCTGGCGCACCACGCATGGCGCACGGCGACCAGCAGATAGGCCAGACGATCGCCTCCACCTCCAGGATTCACCGCTCGTCCGCTCCAGCTCCAGGCGCGCCCCTGTAGGCCGTCAACGCCGCTCGCTGCCCCATTCCTCCTCCCTCGGTCCCATCTGGTCAGGACAGGGAGCAGCCCGCAGCAGGCACAGGTGAACCGCACAAGTGTGAATTGTAGAATATATCCACCCATCCACTTTCTCATTTTCAGTTTGTTATTGGTGAACTGCACAAGTTTAACATCATGGTTCTGATACTGCATCAGAATTGTGCCATGGTGCCATGGCATGAATTGTTGCTGCTGCCACCTGTTTCTTTATTGCTGACCATGCATCAGAATTGTACGCCTACAATCCACTCTAAAAAATAGTTTATGATATTTCTGAGAGCTCATGATGCGAGCTTATGATATTCCTGAGAGCTCATGATCCTATTTAGCTCTAAAAAAAAGTTTTTTCTTTTCTCTGAATGATCCTCATTAGAGCTCATCATGATCCTATTTAGCTTATTATTTTTCATGGATGCAAAACTGTAAATTGACACTGCTTTCCTGAATGTCTGATCAGTTTATTTTGAACAATTGGAACCAGAATGTAAGTGGTGACCAACGGCAGTGTCAAGTGCTGCACTAACATTCAGTCAAGTGAACTACATTCTGTGAACTATGATTTTTTTTTTTATTCAGTTACCAATACTGATCAGGCTTGCTGTGATTTTTTTATTTAATGAAATAACGTTGCTGTGACAATGTCAGACTCCAAATTAAAGATAGGGGCCCATATCTTTAACAGGACATAAAGCAGGGCTGCTGAGGTAAACTCTGAATAAAAGATTGTATTGGTACTCCAGATCAGTTTCCTTGCACTATCCAATTTACATTTGGACGATCCCGTATTCCTGTATTTCTTATAGTAATGCTCTCACCTACAAGTTTGCACCTTCTACCAAAAATCATGTTGCTCTGATGTTCTTCCTCGGTGTCAAAATCATGCTTCAGGGTCATGTCAATGATGCTCTCAAGAACCTGAATGCAGAAACTTCAGAAGCTTTAAAGCAAAGTTTAAGATCTGATAGCACAAGAACCTGAATGCACTTTTGTGTGTTTTTTTCTTGTAAATTATCCAAAACTGGAAGGTTGTCACAATATGTCTTCCTTTATGTTTGAGTAACAGTCTAGGTATTCTCCTCATGCACTGTCTATTGATCATAGTCCTCTTTCCCATTAACAATCGTATCCTGTCACAGAGCAAATTAAGTGTCCTATGGTAGAAAAGTAAAAACAACTCTGAAGGATTCACTAGTAAAAAGAAAATTAACGACCCTGTTCTTAAAGCACAGATCCTCACAAGAGCAAATGAGCCATATCCTGCATCAACAGCCCGAAAATTGTACAGCATGTTTACGAGAACACAATTATACATTGCATTGCACCACATTATATATTACGCCCACGGGGCAGCCGCCTTCTGGCCGGAATCGGCTCTGCCCAGCCCGTTCCCCTGCTCTCGTAACAAAGAAAAGAAGGGACAAAAAAATGAGGGACAAAAGAATGCCGCTGAGTTCATTACTTCAGTTGTCTGAACTTTAATATACAAACAAGAAGTACAATTAAAAGGATAACTTACTCACAAAAGATATTTTTTTCCAATAATATAAAATGGTAAACTTTTTTTTTTAGACAATGAATAACACTTAAAAGAACCAGACGACTAAAATAACAAATATAGGAGAAGTGCAAAATCGATTGAGCAATATTCTGAGCACAAGTCTCTTTCAGGACATGGCAGGCAGCGTGCTCAGTTGTGACCCCAATATGCTATTAGGGACCATCGACATTCCTATATACAAAATTTCTATATACAATCCTCTATAGAGATTAGGTTCCTTCTTTTCTTTAATTGGTGCAGAAAAAACATAGAACTATGCAATTAAGATATAGAAGAACTACTGCTTCTCACAACCGCTATTTCAACCCAGTAGACAACTTTAAAAGCACAAAATTAATTCATAACAGAAATTTGCCGTGAGTACATCGGACATTGATATAACATGTATGTGTCAGAGAAAAGGCCCCATACCAAACATTGTAGTAGCAAGAGTTAAAGCAAAAAAATGACAACCAAGGATGACGGCTCGTATCGTCTTAGATGTGATACAAGATGAAACACGATTTTGAGAAATAAAGAGACCTAAAGTAAATACTTATGCTACTACACTCAATAGATCAAATCCTACAGAAAAAAGAGAACACCTACGCTGCAAGCACCCCACATATATTAAAATAGTACATAATTAGTATCATTGGCTTTTGATCTAGTTTTTTAACAAATTTATTTGGAGATTTAAATCTTCGCGGCAACCGAAAAACGCCGTTTATTTTGGGACAGAGGAAAGAAAGACGCTGCAAGCACCCCACATGTACACGGGCCACACGGGGCAACGCCGCGAGCATTTCTAGTAAATATAAAATTCTGACGAGTGCATTTTTTTTTCACCTGTTAACAACATCTCAAAAACACAGAATGATCAATCTCATTACGGGGCATCTCAAGTCTAAACACAACATCATCGCTATTATATTAGCTCTTGTCTCTTCACTCACAACCTACTCCAAAGTGTACGCCGTTTGCTCCATGCCCATGGACATGTTTTCGTTGAAGAAAAGTTGGTCAGTTCGATTGGATTTTGTTGCGTGCAAAAGATCCGGCATCACTGTAGCCGGATCATCACCGAAGTGCCGGTTCGCCACTACCGCAATGATGGTGGAAAAGCCGCCCACGCCCACACACCCCCCTCTCGGCGGCAGGCCGCAGCGCGCTAGTGGGCGCCGACGGCGACAAGAGATCCCGTGGCACGGCACGGAGGGAGTTTTTGGCATTTGCCCGTTGGCCGGCCGGCTCCTCGCGAGTGCCCGCACCTGCGCGCGCGCGCGCGTCACGTCCATCTCGGTGGTTTATTTGGAGCGTTTATTTGCCGTACGCCCCGGCCTCGGGAGGAAAAAATCATACAGGCCGGGGACGGAGATAGCGAGAGGCCGCCGATGGATCACGCGCGCTCGAGATCGCGCAGGCATATGCATGCACTGGAATTGTGCCATGATATGGAGTCGCTCGGCGGGCGAGGTGCGCGCCGGCGGGCGAGTGCGGAAGCGTGCTTTTGGGGTACGTTGGGCAAGTACATTAGTCTCATATAGTGTCACGTAATTTTAAGACGACTTAATAGACTACATGTACAATGGTTGTCTTTTTAAATTGTCTCATAGCAACTCACATTTCCTTAATTTATGGAGAGAGTAAAAATAGGATTGTGAGGTGCATGACGACAACAACTCATACAATGGTAAAATAGTTGTCTCATAATCCTAAATTCTAGCTCATGAGGCCGTTGTTTCGCCAAGCAACTACCTCATTCTCTCTCACCTCTCTCTTTCATCCACATCATCAAAAATCTTACGTGTTGATGCATGAGACGACATATGAGACCGCTTACATGGCGAGTCGGCCATGCTTGCTCCATCCCACTTACACTTCTCGCTCCACTCTCGCTCGATGGTCCACACGCCATGTTTCTCTCGATCGAATCGCATCGCATCGCATCGATGAATCGATCAGTTGATGAGAACCCCCTCTATATATCTCCTGACTATGTAGCATGGTATAGTAGCTAGCTAGGGGTGGCGTTTCTCGTAACTTAGAATTTCTAAACAGTTAGAGATAATGCATATAAGGGTGTGTTTGTCATGGCTCCAAAGCCAAACTCCGTGAGCGAGTCGTGGTGGAGCTAGCCAAACCTCCAACTCAAAAAAGCAACCCAAACTCTAGAGCTGTAGTATAAATAAATGGAGCTAGAGTTTTGGAGCACCTCTCTCTAGCTGCTCTAGAACATATTGTTTTGAACATAGACGTAGAGCTGGAAGGAAAGTATGTTACGGATTAGTGCTAGTTTGTATTTACGAACTCAGTGTTGAATTCTTGAGAATGTCTCTCTCTAGTTTAACTAGGCGTCTTCTTGCTTTGTTGCTGGTGGTATGGTATGGTATGGTATTGGACTATTGGTCGGTCGATCGGGTTACGCCTCAAAGTAAATAAATAAATAAAAAGAGATTGCTCTTTCTTTGTTTCTGCAATTTGCAAAGGAGACTATATCCTTTGTTTGAAACTAGCACTGGTAGGTACTCCGTAGTAGCTAGTAAAATACATATTCTCTGCGATTTTGACGCGTGTAATAACCAAAAACAAGTCTGGTGATGACTGGCAACTTGGCAGATCGAGTGAACCGTTGGCGCGCATATGCCTTGTTTTCAGTTGACCTGTCCACTCGAATCATCACAAACAACCTACAGTATACTGCATGCACTTTCATTAATTAATCACCTCTACTTGCGAGACGTCGACAACGAGAACTTTTCTAAATCCAAGTCAATAAGCAAGAGAGATAGAGAGAGACAGATAGAAAATTGAAGTGGTCATGTGTAGGTACGTACTCGTACAGTACATAGTACATTCCTTCGCGGAAGAAGAAATCCAACAAGACGGTACAAGGCGCGTACGATGTCCACGGAGCATATTATTCAGAGACGATTCAGAGCATGGGTTCCCTCCTGCTCCGATCTGCCTCCTCACCGCCGCGACGCGACACCGGGACGTGGCCCCTGACGCCGCTGCGCCGGCACGCTCGGACAGCACACCTGCGCCGCGGCCGGCCGTGGTGTGGTGTAAACCCCCGCCGCCCCCGTCCCGTCGTCCCGCCCCGTTTGTCAATCTGAAACGGCGACACGTTCCCCGGCCAGAGCGTGCCGGCCGGCTACTGCCGTGCCAGGCCGGACAGCAGAGATAGTAAATACGTACTGCTTGCGTGCATGCCGACCTGGCTGCGTGCCGATACGAGAAACTTGCTGGCCCTCTCCCGGCCGGCTACCTCTGCCGGCCATACGGCCAGTAGGGTTTCATGACATTTTTCCTGGATCGTGCTGCTAGCTGATCCAGTGTGCACAATGTGTGTAGCCGCTAAAATACCTAAGCTTGGTGTGTAGGGTAGGGAGAATCGGGCACATGCGATGGACGGACGGATCCATCGGAGCATATTTCTAGACCGCGTATATATATTATTATTAGATGCGTGCATTTGCCTAGCAGGGCGCGCTAGCTATAGCTAGAGCTCGCTCGAGAGTCATGCAAGTGAGATAAGATATGCATGTGTATCTCTAATCCCAACCACACCACCGTTGCTCGCAATGAAGAGGGAGAGATGATGAGATGCTGGCCGGCCAATCATATCATGGCCATGATTATTTGGCCTGATGATCGATTGAGGCTTTTTTTTCTTTGAGAAATGCCTGATGATCGAGGTTGTGCTCGGGGTTCTAGCTAGGATCAGTTTCCCCTGCCCCAAGCTGACTCACCATCTCATCACCGGCCGCCCGTCCAGCCTTCTCATCACACGCTTTGCTTACGTGGTCTCGGTCCTGCATGTATACTGGCAGTTGCCACAGAGAACAAATAGCAGCAGTGTACTACTGATTGTCATTAACAGCTGCTTTCCTGTGGGTATGTTACTAGCTTTTGTACCCAGCTGATGATCAGCTACGTACCTGCAGGTCATCGCTTGCAACTTAATCAAAAGATCACGATCAAAGTAAGCCAAACAGTACACAGAAGGTTAAAAACCTTAAACGAAGACGCGTACAGTATATAAAATCACTATCAGTGTCAAATTGTCAATGATGACATGCATGATGACACAAGATCCCTGAAAGACAAAAGTTGGAGAAAACAATGCACATCGGGATCTGTTTATATGTATCATACGGCAGCAGCACTAGGCTCTACTAGACCTGTGCACGCATACTACTAGGCGCGGTGGTGGTGGTAGTAGTACTGCATAGCATAGCCCTAGCATACGCATGGATGCGCGCACGGAAGCTGTGGAGGGGTTTTGGGGTGGTGGGGCGCACCGGCCCGGGGCACATGGCCCTGGGTCTCTCTCCGCGCCGGCGCCGGCCGGCGGGCGACACCACCCACATGCCGGCCCCCTTCGGCTTCGCTTCCATGCATTCTTCCACTATGTTATACCCCACCACCAAGCACCGAACGTACCGTGCGTTTTTGTACGAGCCAATGCACGACCATGGCTGACAATAATATACTCCCCTCCACCGCCGTGTCTTTGGTCGCTTTACTGTGCGTGATCATGGCCGCTATTATTATGCTAGCCGGAGCCGGGCCGGTGTGCCTGCCTGCCTGTGTTAAAGGCTAGGCTTTCCATCCAGAGGACATCACCATTTCCGCCACGACTTCTTTGTGATCCATCTAGTATAGTCCCTGTTTGGTTGAGGGACTTTTTAGTCCCTAGGACTAAAAAAAAAAATCCGAGAAACCCCAGGGGACTTTTAGGGACTTTTTTCCTATTAGTCTCAAAAAGACTCTCTTAGAGGGACTTTTTTTATTAGTCCCTGGGACTAAAAAGTCCTAGGACTTTTCTAAACCAAACATGGCCATAGTCTATAACCAAACATGGCCATACATATACTCCTATGTATTATGTATATATATGCACTTGATTAGTTGATGTAACCGTACATTGTACACTTGTTTCATCCATGGTGTATAGTCCATGCCATTTTAGAGAAGTTACTTAAATACTTTCTCATTTACGAATTATAAGTCATTCTAATTTTTATAGGTTGTGCATCAAATATACATTGCCACATAGAGTATATACTAAAAGTTATATATGTATATAGAATTAAAAGACAGAATTAATGCTCACAATTTCGATGGAGGAAGTATATTTTTTCTTTGGTGAGGTGTCTAGCCTACGTCCAAACCGCCTATGTAATTTGGACTAGTGAACTACTTCGTGTAAATTGCAACTACAATTTGACAACACTATATCCGTAGCACATCACACCGAATCAACCCCTTCCATTAATTGTAAAGGGACAATAGTTTTGGCTAGGTAGATCGATAAATGACAACACTTGTATTTTTTTTTTCACAAGATAGATCGTTTATCTCCTTTCAATTTTTACTATACTTTTATCATTTTTAAATCTCACATTGAAGTGCGAAGTATGTTTGTATCGTTACAGCATTTTGATTGGCTTCATATTTCTTTATTTTTTTTTAAAAAAAACTTCAATCATACATATGTTTGATTGGCTAATTTTTATTTGTTGGCCAAATCAGATAAATTTCATGCTTTTTCATAAAGAATGATCAAATCTGAGAGTAGTTTTGCTAATTTAGTTCCTTGTGGCGAGATGTCGGGTTCCAAATAGATTGGGCCGGGCCGACACGTGAATTGGGGAAGATTGGGGAAGAGAGGAGGAGGATGGAGGCGGCGGCGATGGTGGCGGGGGGGGCGGCGTGGCCGCGCCGGCGGTGGTGGCGCGGCGCCGCCACGCAGGGGGCAGCGGGGCGGCGGCGACGGCGGCGGCAGGGGGGAGGGGGGGCGCGTGGGGAGGAAGGGAGGCAAGAAGATTGGGATAAAATTCTTTATTTGCTTGTTGCCCCGAAAGATTACGTGACCTTTTACTTATATAGCCCGGCTATTGGGACTTGTATCTCAAGCAATCTCTCTAAAGGTTTCCCTTATAGATTGGAATACCTTTTACAAGCATGTCCTATTTATTTATTTTCTAATAAGGGTCTCCCTTTATAGATGAGATAGCCCCTTGCACACCAAAAATACATAAAGATAATCCTAGATATTTTCCTCCTTTATCTCCGAATTAGTTGCCGAAGAATCCGCGGAAGGGAGGGGGCGGCGGCGGGCGCGCTACGAGCCCGGGGGGTGGCGCCGGCGCCCTTGGGCCGGGCGGGCCCGTCCCCTCCCTGGACCCTATTTCCTGGGTCATGACACGAGACCAATTCACCTAGGTTGAAGTCTGGACTCAACGAGGGTGCTCAATCTCAACCTTTTAGAGATGCTTGTACAGGTAGAATATGAAAGTACTGTCATTTTTTTTACCAAAAAATAAGCATTTAATCAACAATTCTTTCTTTTTTCTGGCTGGGTCCTACTACGAAGTAGATTCTCCTGACGTTTGATCCAAGTGTTGCATCCCTATTACTACGACCTTACCTCTTTCAGCAAGCATTCCGTGCTGTGTCAGTACAGTGCATGCATTTCCTCCGCTGTCTAGCTGCAGCTGCAGCTGCAGGCTGTGAATATTTATTTTAAAAGTTTTTTTTTTCGTTAGCGCGCGGCCGGGGGGGCTAGTGGTGTGCTGGAGAATGATTGGAAACCAAGAAAAATGCTGCTAATCCGCGGTGCTGCCGCTTCCTTCCATGATGCTAATGCGGGGATTAATTAAAAGTAAACCATCCATTCCGGAATATGGTCGCGTGGAGCTGGGGGAATCCGTTCCGTGTGCTCCACATGCACGCCGGCGTGGGGCCGACACCTGAGTTGACCTGCCCCCACCCCTCCCGGCACGTGGGTCCCACAGACCCTGGAGGCCTGGGAATCCAACCACTCCTGCTGCCTGCTGCTACTGCTGCTGATGGCGTTGTTCGTTTCGTTTCACCACCCTCCAGCTGTCACCGTCAATCCGTTTGCCTGGCAGATCAGATTGCTTGCCTTTTACTAGGCTAAAAAATATTGCTTGCTTTTTTTTTATTTCTTTTGCATTATTATTACCGGTAAGTATTTTTTATGAGTGAATTGGAGAAATTAGTGGCTTTTATTTTGTTGTGGTCATGTTACCAGCAGTGTTTTACGGTGAAAAGGACGGCTAGTGGAGATAAGATAAGGGCGAGCCAATTGAGCTATCAGTTTCTTCACCATTTGACCATAGCAATGATGGTGCTTAAAGGCCGTTATCTAGGATGCTGTCAAATCATAATGGCCATGTTGACGGTATGGGAATCACATATGTGGAAATGGACGGCAGAAAACCGAAAAAATTAGGCAAGTTTAGGCCCCGTTCGGTTATATGGGTTTGATTCCCTTACCTTACTGTTTTAAGCAGAGCCTTATATAGAATTAGTAGTAGTAGCCTAATGCTCCTCCTTTTGAAATTGTAAGTTGTTTTAGTTTCATAGAGTCTACGTTCAAATTATAAGACATTTTTCCATTTTTTTTTTTTTGATATACATATTTTTTACTATACATTTAAATATACACAACATCTAGATGCCAAATAAAAATATTGTATTTAGAAAAGATAATTTTTTTTATAATTTCAAATGAAATGGAGCACATACTAAGTTAAAATTCGCTACCTTTGATTAATAAATTCATAGGAAAAAAACAAAAACAGTAAAACATCAAACACGATTCATTTGTACACTATCAAATACAGTATGTTTGATAATGCACTTACTTGATATTGTGGATGTTCAAATTGAACAACATCCATAAACAACTTGCAATTAAAGGAAGCAATAAAGCTGATAATTCGACTAATTTCCCTTCTTCATGACCAAACCCCAGAGCTGAAAAAGGGACGTGATAGATCCTGCTGCGCTGTGGGCCCTGACGGGTGGACAGATCGGCATCACCGAGGGGGCCACATGCCGGGTGGCCCACCATCTCACTCCCGTGGGGCCGGCGGTGAAAACCCATCCGATTTCAGCAGGGAAGGACGGTGACGTCAGGCAGCGCATCACGGGAGGGGGCACCGGCAAAATCGGCGCAGTCCAGCTCACCCTGCGACACGTGTCGGCACCCGGCATGCAGGGTGGCCCGGCTCCTTTCACTAGCCAGGCGTGCATGCCCCCTCTGTTTCTGTTTCCTCCCCTGTTTTCAGGGGGAACCTCTCGTCATCTTTTGCTCATAATATAAACCCTACATTAGCATATGTTTTTGCAAGACTGCTTTAGTACTCATTGGATCGGTTGGTATTAGGTTATGGGCAAATTAAGCTCAAAATTAGGTTAATGTCTTGTAAGTTTGTGACAAAGACATTTTATACTGCCGTTGGTTACCTCATTACCGGTGATATTCAATGAAAATTCATTTCTCGTAGAACAAAGATGGATGAAAGATGGGAACATATCCTTGACACATCCAAAGGTATGAGAACTGAGAGCTATTTTCCAAGTTGTTCGATTAACAAAAAGATGTTCGATTCTTGGAGGAACTGCAGTTCTTTCTCAGATCTAAATTTATTTGGGCTCAATATGTTGCCTTTTTTTACAATTACTATAAATAAAACAAAGAGAAGCTCATAGATAAATTAAATAAATGTAAAAAAAAGATTTTTTTGGCTTCATCAGCATCCAATTAAAATTGTACACATGAACTTGTTTTTAAAAATAAATAAATAATACACTAACACATGCATTGAACTTGTAACAAGTTGGCCTCTGCCCATGAATAGAGAATCCAAACGGAGGAAACATGGAAACAAAAATTATTGGCTCCAACCACCAACTAGGCTCACTCATTCTCTAACTAACTGTTATCGTAAGTTGCAACCCCACTTCCATCTCCCTCTCTCCTCCTGCCATCACCCTAGAATAGGTGTATTTACCTCCACTCTCTCTCTCTCTCTCTCTCATCTCCTTCTCCCTCCCTCTATATATACACATCTCCACCCTGTTCCTGGGTCCTCTCTTCCACCCACTGCAACCCCAAATCTCTCCTTCCTCACATAGGCGCAGCAGAGGAGCTGAGACCCAAGAAGAAAAAGGAGCAAGCAGCAGCTTAGCTAGCGTGGAGGTGCCCAAGGCAAGAAGGACAAGGACGGCCGCGACAGGCTAGCCAACCAGCTGCTAGCTCCTGCGGAGCCGAAGCCGATGGCTGGCGCCGACGTCGACGTCGGGACGGAGCTCCGGCTCGGCCTGCCAGGGAGGAGGCGCCGAGGCGGCCAAGGCTGCCAAGAGGGGCTTCGAGGACACCATCGATCTCAAGCTGAAGCTGCCCACCGCAGGCATGGAGGAAGCTGCTGCCGCCGCCGCCAAGCCGGAGCCAGCAGCCGAGAAGGCCAAGAGGCCCGCCGAGGCGCCGGCCGCTGATGCCGAGAAGCCACCTGCACCCAAGTAAGCATGTTGATTTATCTGCATGGGGCTTAAATTGACTGCAGTAGTATCAGTTACCGACTTACCGTGGTTATTTAATTACCGCGACTCCCCGATGCTAACCTTTTTAAACTATAATGATTAGGAACGTTACTAACCATGATACTTGAGTGCCATAGGGACTATATGGTTTTTTCCCCTCTTTTTATGTATGATGAAAATTAAAAAAAAAAAAAAAAAAAAAAATAGCATAATGGCATTTGGTAGAAAGCGTGTGCGTGACTTTATGTGCATGTGCTGGTTGTTGTTCTTTTTTCCTTGCTTCCTTTTATTTATTCAGGGTTTTGTGTTTATAGTACGCCGAGTAATCTTAGCATATCAAAGAGGCACACTTTGAGCAGGGCAAAATATCCATAGAACAGATCCTCTGGCAGAAAGTGCATACGGGGAAACTATTGTGTATGTTCCTTGTCGCTCGTAAAGCGCGGCGCGAATTATCATCACCTTTTTAAAAATCAAGACACATACCAGTATGTTCGTTTGATGCCTGCCTTTGTCGGTCGATGTCTGAAAAGAATGATGTACTTACTTAAACTTTTGGCAGATTCCATTAGGAAAAAGTGGCCTTGTTGGTTGTAGCTTTTCCCCCTTTCATACTGAATAGAATGAACGGTTATGATTAATCGAATATCTTGGATATCAGGAGAACCACACCTGTACCCAAAAGATTTATTTTTGAATAATTATGATGGTCATGATTCATGTGGCCTTAACCAAATCACATTGTCATTATACACAGTATTTACAGAAAGCTGAGCTGGTCGCAAACAAGAATATGAATTAAACATGCATGATTAGCTGACTGAACTCTCGATGAATCTTCCAGTTATCATAGTAAAGAATATCAATTTCAAGCTCTGACTAAAGCAATTGTTATCCGCAAAATCAAGTGATTGTTAACTCTCCTGTTCTATATCAGGGCACAAGCTGTGGGTTGGCCACCAGTCCGATCATACCGCAGGAACGTCATGACCGTTCAGTCTGTGAAGAGCAAGAAGGAAGAGGAACCTGAGAAGCAGCAGACCACTGCCAACGCCGGCAGCAACAGCTCCGCGTTCGTGAAGGTCAGCATGGATGGTGCGCCCTACCTGCGCAAGGTGGACTTAAAGATGTACAACAGCTACAAGGACCTCTCCATTGCTCTGAAGAAGATGTTCAGCACCTTCACCACATCTGGTAAATCACCCTGTTGGCATAGGAAGCATACAGTTTGTCAACTGATACCAATCATGTTACGAATTCGGCAAATGCAAAATTGACATGAACTCATACAAGCTGCATCCATGATCCATCTTACCAGGGAATAACATGAATGAGGGAAAATTGGTTGATCCGGTCAGCGGTGCTGATGTGGTCACTACTTACGAAGACAAGGATGGCGACTGGATGCTTGTTGGCGACGTCCCATGGGAGTATGTTCTCCATTCTAGCATGCCATCACCTGCTTTCATATTTACTGACCTGTGATTAGGATGTGTCAATCAAATGTTCAGACTTCAGTTTCTTATGCTGCCTTGTTGATTGTTGTCCCTGCAGGATGTTTGTCGAGTCATGCAAGCGTCTGAGGATCATGAAGAGTTCTGAAGCCATAGGTCTTGGTTAGTGTCTCCAGCTAACATTATCTTACATTATAAGATTTACATGTCAACTCTAACCACCTATGCTGTCTTCATTAAAAAAATACAGCACCAAGAACGAAGGACAAGTCCAAGAACAAGAGCTGAAGAAGATGCAGCGTTAAAGATGCTGCCCATTGTGTCAAAGAATGGTGCCCTTGCAGTGTGCTGCTGTTTTTTCTAGAAATATAATGTGTTTTAATTACTAGCTGGAGGGAGACCTGTCTTGTTCAATTTGTTCATGGACCAGAAGCAATAATCTATCTGTGTGTAGCTGTATTGGTGTTATGTGATGTCCCCTACCGTGTGTCCCAGAATCTACTTCGTGATTTTATTCCAGTGTTGTTAATCAAGCTTGTGTGATTGTTAAGTAAAGGACATCAATGAGACTATTATTATTATGGTACCTTGTAATTTAACCTGTTTGTTAATTGTCAATACAATATTTGGCAACCTGTATGAGGTCAAGTGGGGGGAACAGGCCATGTGCCGGGTGATGGGGAATCCATTAGTATAACCCTAGTCTATCTGTATATTTGAGTTATTGGCTGGGTCTTGGGGCGTGATGGCATGATCACAGTATGAAGCTTCCTTGCTCCTGCTAGAGCTGTGGTCATACCAAAGCCAAGTACATTGCATAAACAAACTAAACCATGCTTTATTGGTCACACATTTATGAGTACCAAAATGTAACCGGTATATAAGATGGCATACATGTTTTGGTCTGCACGGTATCTAAAATATGATAATATCTTGAAAACAGCATCAAATAATGGGTGTGTCCTTTTGGGATCACACAACAATTGAATGCAACCTTCCAATGATTATGTGGAAGTTATGTGGTGAGAACCAGAGGGAGGCTATTGTGCTTAAAGGGCATATCAACTAATGAGTCTACAAAACAGCAACTAACCCCATAATAAAACAGAACAATGGTGCCATGGGACAGCACACAGCCGAACTGGAAGGGATGCACATCAATCATTTCTGGAGAAACTCCAGCATTCCGAGTGGACAATACCACATGCTATACAAAACTAGTAAAATGTAATGGCTTACATCAAACTGGAGCTTGAGCAATGTACAACTCAGGGAGATCTCACTCCTCCAGGCAGTAGAGCTCCCCAGTATTTGCAAGTGAGCAGAAAATTGCATATAAATAATCCACATGAACACGTTAATACTGTGAAACCAGTTACTGCAAGTGTTTGATAAAAACTTGCAAATAAACTTCATCTGTGAATATGAAGTCTGGTCCCTCTCAAAGCCATATCTTCAGGATCCTAAGTGGACCAAAGTGGAATAGCACAGACATGGTCAGGCTCCATGACTTTCTAGCCCTGAACAGCCAACTCCTGCAAGTGTTCAATAAACACTTGCAAACTAACATCGTCGGTGAAAATGACTTCAGATCCCTCCGAAAAGCTGTGTTTTCTGTGTCACAGATGGATTCAGCCGAGCGAGCAGGAACCTGGCTTGGCTACCATGCTGGTCACACTTAATGAGTTTTGGCATAGGGAAACGGTCTACCAGTAGAGCCTCTGCATCTACTTCTGGTGCTTCAAGGAGCTTCCGCAAATTTTCGTGGTTTGGGTCCTTGTGATAGCCAAGCTTCCTCCATTGAGCAATCTTTGAGCCATAGTGAATCACGATATAGAAGTATGAATCAAATAGTAAAATGACATCAGGAGAGATGGAGCTGATATCTAACAGCACAGGAATAGGTGGTCCATCAAATGAGTACTGGAATAGAGTAGGCTGTATCATGATTAGAGACCCCACAACTCCCTCCCTATTCAGCATCAACCTGAAGAAAGCAGTTTCATCGGGAGAGCTGTTGAAGACATCGATGAACTGTGATCTCCGCAAGTAGTACATGAACTGCGGATACAAGGAGAAGTTTGTTGACAGCCGAAATGTAGATGGATCTTCAGGAACATAGTTTCCAAACTTAGCAGTAAAGCGGATAAGCATCTTGTCAAGCCATCGTATAACATCTCTAACATGGTATGTCTCTGCCCTGTAAACAGCAAGCCTGGCCATAACAGCTGCAGCAGCTTCCTGATCAAACCCTGCATCAATTTCAGGAGATCGAGGAGCAGCCCACCTTCTTGCAACGGTCGTTACCCTTAGGCGATAACTACCATCACCATGTCGGTACCTTGTCATGAACTGAATAAAGAAGACAGTCGGGGCTCAGCTTTATGACTGCAATCAACTCGAAAAAAGAAAGCAATGCTGGTCTTGCTGCTCAGTGAACTAGTTTTCCAAAAATTTGTCCCACCTTCACCAATTTCCTTATCACTAACTGAGCTATTTTTCCTGTGGAGGGAAATGCAGGGACCAAGGGCACCGCAAATCTTCACCTCCTTTGATGTCACTATTTCAATCGTCGCATTAAAGTTCATATTAAGGTAATTGGTGCCTTCACGCTTGAACATATGCCTAAAACAGCTTTTGAACTGCTCAGACTCAAATGACTCTGTATGCACCATTAAACCCCCTGACACTTCAATTGGATTCCTCAGCTCTGCAGCCCCAACCTGATCAAGAGAGCAGGCAAATAGATCAAGAACTAATGCATGGTTTGTCAACCTCTTTGCAACTTTCTTATAGAAATCACGTGCTTTTGTCAGTCAGTGGTGCGCTGCTGTTGAATATGTCACGATGAGAACGAATTGCTTTCCCAAGATCAGTTTCTACCACACACCCTGGACCAACTGTTGCAGGACCAGATGTAAAGACCATAATCCGACCACCGGTGCTGGGTGAGCAGCAAGCCTCTAGAAGAGCAATTGCAGTGGAAATCGCGGCGCCAGTTGCCCTTAAAGGACGATGCCCACGTGGACAGGCAGACATGGAGCTCAGGTCCTCTATTGCAGATGTGATGTTAAATTCACATTCAGAAACAGGCAGTAAAAATCGCTGCGCTTCAGTGGACCTTGGCATACCCAACTTCTTGTATGGTGAACGGTGAACACCTAGTAGTTCTTGTATCTGAAATATAAAAGAAGGCTCATGTGATATACAGTAACAATATTAATTTCTAAAATACATGCAATTGCAAAAGCATATCACCAAACTTGAAGAAATTCAAAAGATGGGGGAACCAGCGTTTTATATGACAAGTTTGGACAACAGTACCATAGCAACAGGAACTCTAAACCAAACCTGAAGTTTTAGACAAAAGGAAAAATTCTCCGGCTATGCATTTTTCAAGTTTCCACATTCTCTCTAGCACTATATATGGACATGAGCATTTGTGAGAGTGATATCCTACTCCTACACCGCAGAGATATTCAAGTTATACATCTGGCAACATTACCACCTTGCAGCTCCTAAAAAAAGAGTACATTGCAGGGATAAGTGTCCAGGTCACAAAGAATTTTACAAACCAAACTATTTCAAGCTGCTATGTACAATGTACATTTCACTATTTCAGTAGATGTAACAGCACTCAACGTAAGCGATACTATCACAGGACAAAAGTTATACAGCATAAGTTCAAAGATGAAATTGCCCCTGCATTTATTGATTGGAAACAGAGTAGCTGCTGTATTTGAACAGTTACCACTGCTAGTGGGGTAGTGGAAAATGTGAGACAGGTGAATGTGAGAGGGATTAGATGGGTCATCCTATTATCCTAATAGTGGCAAAAAGTTAATACATGCCCAGAATTAGCATTACAACAAGCTACTTACATTCAAATTTCAAACCATCATTACAGGTTTGAGAGATCAGCCAGAAGAGTTTTTAAATGTGAACATGGCCGTGGCAAGAACAGATTATGCACTCGTGAAAAACTAGAACGCTGATCAGTCACATAGATTATTTGGTCCGGAACCACATTACAATTTACAAATTCACAAACCTTGTCAGACTCGAGCTCACGCTCGCCATTGAGCACAACCACCCGAGCGCAACCCTCAAATCCAAGATCGTGCACCCACACGGACGCAGAGAAAGTGACAAGCGCCACCCTGATCCCCTCGGGCAGCCCCTGCACGACCCTGCGCACCTCGTCCTTGAGCACGGCGAGCTCCTCGGCCGCGGTGGCCGCATCGATCACGAACACAAGCGCCGGCGGGCCCCGGCCCCCGGCCTCAGCGGGGTCCGGGGCAGCGCGTATTCGACGCTGGAGTGGGTGGGGAAGAGCTCGGCGGGGAGCGCGTCGGGGGCCAGTTGGCGCGGGAACGGGTTGGCGGCGGCGCCGCAGAATGGGCAGGACCAGCGCGCGGAGCCGTGGTGCACGCGCGAGAACGGGTTGAGCGCGGCGCCGCAGCCCGGGGTGGCGCAGCGGAGCGGCGCGTAGGGGAGCAGCGGGAGGAGGTCGGGCGCCGTGGGGCTGCAGCGGCGAGCAGAGGACGGCGGTGGGCACGACGAGGGACGCGGCGGCGGGGGCCGTCGGCGGCCACGAGTGCCATGGCCAACGGAGGCCCTCTACGGCCTCCAACTCCGCGAAGTCCATCGGAATCGGAGCCCGATCGGAATGGTGGTCGCCGCGGTGGAGTAGCGACTAGGGTTTGTTTGCCTTCGTCTTCCCAGTGTGCAGCTTTTTTTTTTTTTTTTTGGCATTTGGGTTCCTTTCTTCGTCAGGAGAATTTTGGATTGGATGCTTCCTTTCCTTTCCTTTCCTTTCTGCTACTGTGCTACAACCTTCGTCAAATGGTGGCCGTTGGATCTTCTTCGAACGGTTGATCTTGGGGCAGACGGAGACGGAGTTTTGCATTGTCAGGTTGGGCTGGTTCTGGCCCAAAAGGGACGTGGATTAAATACGGGCCAGGCCCAATTTCGAGGAATATGCTTGGGCCAATCAGACTGAATATTCACTGGGCTGTAGTAGCGTCCACTGATCCTATTGGGCCATAGTCCCACTGCACACCACCCTCTTAATTTTTCTTTCACCAGGTCCACTGATCCTGTTTTCGTCACTGAAAATGAAGCAAAAGAAGATTGCGTCGTCACAGTAGCCGTTTCTTCCTCCGCGTGTTCTATGCTGCTCCAGTACCCACCTGCTCCCGCTCCGGTCCGCTACATTCCGTCGAGTGTCGAGCGTAGCGTGTTCTATTCTGCTCCAGTAAGTACCCACCTCTGCTCCAGTGCCCACAATCGCACATGGCGACGATGTAGTACGAGCGCAGCTGGCGTTCCGGTGCGCGTGCGCCAAATAGCCTCGGTGACATCAACCTCCACGAGTCAACGTTAGTTCTGCTCCAGTACCCACCTGCTCCGGTCCGCTACATTCCGTAGTGTCTCGTGGCGGTTCGGGGCCGCAGTCCGCACACCCGAATGTCAACGGCGCCCGTTTGTTAATTTTGGTTTATTTGGAGGCGCCGGCGCCGCACAAGAAGAAGACGACCACTCCTGGGCTGCTCTGCAATTTCTAGACTATCCAGGGTAGATGCATACATATATAGATACATGTATACTCCCTTGGCAAATCACGCACCGACCGACATTACAAGTGACATCATCCGATCCGTATGTGTTGACGCAGACGTGCACCGGCGGCAACACTTGTTTTCAACCAAATCAGTCATCACACACGCGATAAATTACTCTAGGTTCGATTCTGATACGGGTTAATATTATATTAACTTAATCAATGCGGTGCACGGTGTTCCGCTCCGATTCGTTACTCGATCTTTGTTGCTTTACTATATTTTGTGTTTGCGTGTGAAGCCCAAGGATTCCAGTTTCCCTTTCCAAATACTACTAGGAGTAGGAGTATGTCGCAGAGGTGTTGCTCTCAGAAAGCTCGAGTAGACGTCCACGTCACTGGTAATACTCCGATACGTACTCCCCAGTAGATGTAATTATCTGGGCTTTGTTTCTGTCACCGGATCTAGTAAGGTTCACCATCTGCCAAGTGCCACCTCTGGAGTCTGGATCCTGTCCCGTCTTCTTTAGGCACGTATTAGGGCTTGCACAGTGGTGGGTCGACTCACCAAGGCCATGTAGGCATACGGCAAGATGTAATTGATCGATTCCTTCAACGTCGAGCAGTAAGTTGACTCTTGTTGTGGGTCATTCAAATAAAAAAATGTTTTCTTCTTCTAAGCCGGACACTAGCATGGGTTGTTTTCCGTCCATTTATACTCTCCCTCTTCTCTCCATAAGGGCGTCTCCACCGATGGTTACTCAAATCGCTAGAAAACAATTCTATTGGTATCATCGATATCACTTTACAAATCGCTAGCTAGATGAGACATATAAATAAGAAAAAATAAACACTATAGTTGAGAGTTACGTGAGAGAGATGTTTCTGGAGAGAGCCCGTCTAGATTAGATATTTATTAGTCGCTAGCTATTTGAGAGTCGCTAGCTATTTGGTCTCTCTCCTCGATAGCTAATCAACATGTTACTTTTATATTATTTTTATACCTTATCTAGCTAGCTATTTAAAAAAAATGTCATCGATAGCCAATAGGATTCCTCCTAAATAGCTATTTGGTCACCATTGAGACGCCCCATAACAATACTATTTTGTGGTCGACTTCTGACTCATGCATCGGTTTGCTCCAATGGTGCATGCATAGACTCATGCCTGACTCATGCCAAATAAAATAACCCGATGAGTCGTAGAAACACAACTGGAGAAACCCGGGCAACCATAATGTTGCAAAAGGGTAATCGGTCTTAAGCATTTATTGTTGCTACAGAAATGCGCGTGCGTGTTGAGCGTCATGCGTTGTAGTGTGTAATCTAAAAAACACCTTAAGATCAAGTTTTATGATTTCTTCTGCTCCCGGCGAAACACATCTGCCATGTCACACAACGTAAGTCATACAGCCGACTAGTATGATAGGCTGGCTGGGAGATCAGCTGCATCAACTGTACGAACAATTAATGTTTTGCACTTGGGTCCGAACATTGAGAATGAAGTGTCAGCTCCCAGCTTGCATCCAGTTGCAAGGCAACTTTTTTGCCTCGTATCTTTGGATTCAGCCGGCGAAATGGTTAACGCCAGTTGCCTACTCTCTCTCCTATGTGGCATTTTTTCTGCTGATGTGTAGCTTACTTCGTCGGCTCAACAACTTTATAATACCTGCTCTAAGCTAATGTGCACCTCAAGCTTGTGGCCAACCATAAGCAGATAAAAAACAATTGAATTTGTTACCTATCCTTTCCCTATCCTAGTATTGTTGCTGCCAGAAAAATAAAGATGGGAGGGTATGAGATTAATTTAGGACCACCTTATTGCTATACCATTGTGTTGCGTGGGTGTAGTTGTTGCTTACAAAAAGTGAACCGCACCCTCAATGTCAATAGGTATTGTGCACACACATTACGCATAGCCTTAGGCCTGCCATGGATAGTGGTCTCAAGTGCCACATATGCATCGAGTGTATACAGATCACACCTTCTTGTAGTCTCGTAGGTACTCAGAGCGGAGTGCAAAGACATCGAATGCTTGCTCTGACAAAAGCATGAGGCATCCACGCGATGTGAAAATGGAGAGAACAGAGAGATTGACGAATAGCCGGGTGAAACAAAAAAGCTAATGCATAGAGTAAGGCGGTAGGATTTGGGAAGATAGTAGGTCTCAGACCATGATGCCTACGTATGCATCTACTTTTTTTTGGCGAGGCTAATAACTTTTAAGGACGCCTTGGCCCTGGCCTTTTTTTTTTTTTTTTTTTTTTTTTTGGACAAGAGGCCCTCCCTTAGGAAAATACGGAATCATGGAAGTGTTTACGAAAAACACGAGAGAGCATGACCATACCTGCGAGGTAATTACCACTGCTAGAAAAGGACTTCAGGAAAAGACCAAGGCGACCGCAGCCAAGTAGCCTCGGCATTCGAGCCGGTCAAATCACAGCTTATCGGATTTGGCGTACTACATAATTAAAGAACGAAAATACAACTGTTACCGGGCAATCCTCACCGGTGACGCACCAAGCCTGGACAATGAATCCATTAGTCATGTCGACGACGACGACGACGTCCCAGCGTGCATGCCCACGTATACTAGTATGTACTAGTGTTTTGACGCGCGCCCATGCGCGCGGGTGTTGGCCGTATGTTATTAGGGAAGACGAACATGCATGAGCAATAGTTGTTGACACAAATTGAATAGGAAAGCTTGAAGGGTGCGCGGCACAGCCAAAGAATGAAATCCACAAACGTATGCTCAGAGCACAATGTACCACCGAAACGAACAGGGAGGGTACATAATCATACAACGAATCCAAAGACAATGAAACATAAAGCGGGGGGCCGGAGGGAATCTATCGAAAAGCACAGAACAACACCAAATGCTCTCACAAGAGCTAAACCATGTTGAAAGTAAATGTGCATACATCACAAACGGAGCTGAAAACCGCAGTTCGTAGCTCAATCAGTTCTTGGTACGCATACACTACATGAAGGACCTCAATGGCTTATCAGAAGAACACGATCCTGCAAGCGTTCATACGGTATCTAGATTCTCACCGAGATGCAAGCTAGTGTAGCAGCTTGGTCTGGTGCACAAAATGAGTATGCCAACAACCCTATAGGTCATACATGGGTGTGGCCAAAGCAAGGGCTACTTGAGTAATAAGCTTATATCAACTAAAGAAAGAAGTTCATGTTATCGAAATAAGTTCTTGTCGCCTAGAGGGCCATCAAAGGGCCAATCGAACACGTAAAGCAATGAGACGTTAGTTTCGATGCAGAGACACCACGCCAACCCAAAAACAAGGCATAAGTCTTCTCGGACGGCAGA
Organism: Hyparrhenia diplandra; assembly: GCA_015847255.1. Classification (NCBI taxonomy): domain Eukaryota; kingdom Viridiplantae; phylum Streptophyta; class Magnoliopsida; order Poales; family Poaceae; genus Hyparrhenia; species Hyparrhenia diplandra. The sequence goes on along the minus strand of JADLZK010009580.1, from coordinate 140,304 downwards.
TGTGCCTATTTGTTCCTGCATACGAAAATGACCTCGTTGTAAATTTAGAAAGCCATACATGGTGTTATCAGGCATGCTGGAAGCACAATTCGCGTGTGCCTATGAACCAGGTCAATATTGCCCATTCTTTTTGGAGGTAGAGTGACATGACTGTGCTCGTACGCTATAGGGTTCTTGGCACAACGTTTTTTTTGCGTTTAGAATAAAGGGCTAATGCTTCAGACAACACGTATTTTTACTTAAAAATAAACTAAGATGTATGTCACAGTGCAAAATGATTCCATATGTGTAGGCCTCAAACTATAGGACAGTAGTAAAAAAGGCTCTTAACACAGGTGGAGTATACAACAGGACCTTAAGACATGGGTCACAGCTGAGCATGGATGGTTGAGATATCACCTATAAAGCAGATAATGGAGGGGAAAGACTATCTGCAGTATAGCACATGTGTCCTGTGCAATTCTGAAACCATAAAATGCTATGATATTTTTTAACCAAGTTGGCTAATTTTTGGACACAAGGCAAAGCAGACATGCGAAGGTCATGGTTAAATAAGGGCCTTGAAGTTAAGGGCTGTACCTTATCTACCCGCTGACCGTAGCAGGAGACTCTTCTGGAGAAGAGCGTTCACCATCGGACGCCTGGACTTCGGCATGTGCAAATGCGAGAAGTTACGTAGAAGACGCCGGATTAGTACGTATGATTGAAGCAAACAATGGTTCGTAATTCACAAAACAACAGTAAGAAGTGAGGGGAATAGCAGGCATGGATCCAAATCTGTAAAATAGGGACTGGTCGATCCACAAGAATACACTGTAAGCATACCTGGAGTCTGGTGCATCCAAAGCAAAGACTCGTAGTTTCTTCATCATCCGCCATAACAAGCTTGCGACGGGTTTTGCCGCTTCCGCCCGACCACGCATATTAGTAGCAATTAGTCACGTATGCGAAACCATGTTGAATAAGGCTGAATCGTGGTCGTATATATTACCCCGTCTTTACGCTTGTTTGATACCGGTGTCTCGGGAGAGTCGATTGGAGGGTGCGACTGCGAGAAACAATGGACATGAGATTACAAAATGCATTACCGCCGAGGTAGTAATTGCCTGGATCAAATGAACATCAAGAGTGAGTCTCGTTATGCTGTACAAAGGGTGCCATATTCCACTTTAAAACCGGTTGAGCACCGAATTATTAAGAGAGCAAAGACGCACCACGGTAGGATTTCATGAGCCCTCCGACAAACAAGACGACAATTGGGACAGCCTCATCCCCGTTGTACACACCCCGAATATCGAAGGCGCGGGCCCTCTGTCCCAACAGAGTGATCTTGATCTCGGAGTAGCCGCAGATAGGAGAATAATGATTCGGGGTAGACATCAAAGGCGCTGCACAATAGCACAAATGGATAAACTATATGCTTGAATAGACGATGTAGCACCTTAGGTCCCTAAGGACGATGTGCCTTGACACCGTAGGCGCTTGTTAGGCAGGTGAACAAAGCGCACATCGAGACCTCCACCGGTGTTCCAATAGTATCCGTGGTGATAGAATCGAAGTAGAGTAAATGAAGGTAAGAAGGATCCGAAACCATTTCGTTGGCCAGCCGAACTCACCAAGAAAATTGGTAGTGTCACCAAAGATGGGCAGCGAGGCCATCTATAGGAGTGATCCCGTATGCATATCTTGGAAAATCGGGCGGTCGGTCCCCCTGCGGTGACACGCTGGTGTGCGGGGTGAACTCCACCATGTATGGAGCATCAACGGCCCCGTAGCCTGACTTTGCATTGAAACTCGAAACGGCGAATGACATAAATGCCATCTTCCCCGTACAAGCGGGCTCTTGGCTTCAACTTCAAAAGTGCGGGATTTCAAAGATAGAGGTTGTTTCCCCGCAAAGAAACAAATGTAGCAATATAAACAAACAGATTACCATAGAATTGTATGGACCATGCATCACCGGGTGCAAGGTCTATGCTTCATTTATGGGCTGCACTATATTTTCTATGGAATCGAGGTCTCGTAAGTCCTTAGGTAGAACAATGCCAATCTAATACAAATCGGCTTTGTTTTGTGTATTGCATGGTCAAGTGAACCAAATGCAAGTACACCGTAAGAAAATAAATCGGCTTTGTTTTGTGTTGTCGCTCATTATGTGTTGAGGTAGCGAAAAAAGAACGTGAGACACACCTGCTTTCGTCAACAAACACAAGGTCAACATGTCAGTATGGGACCATCGCCGGGTTCCTCCACGATATTCCCACTTGCGACGCACCCGAACACGATGACCGCATGCCAGTCACCACGGGCGCAACGAGGACAAAGACAGTAGAAGGCCATTGCTCCAAGCCGCATGTAACCACGGTGTCAAGAAACCATATAGGTAAAGAGAAAATTTGGGCCGGTGCTCGAACAAAAGGAGAGTAGCAGTTTGAAAACTTTGGATAATGTGGCTATTTATGAGAATATATAAAGATCCATGGTAGAAAGAATCTCGTGGCAAAACATACTCAAAATAGAGAAACAGATACAAAAGACAGAGGGCTGAAATAAGGAACATATAAGGTGTATATGAAACTGCTGGCATAAAAATCGAAAAACCTTCAAACAAGACCAAAGGGAAATCACCTAACAAATTAGCTATTCGCACATTGTGTCCTGTCTGCGGTTGGCTGCGCCGCAGACAGTATCTCTTGGTAGACAATATTTTGTGTTTCATCTGTACAATAATAAACAAGGACACAGAAAGGGCGGACTCAATCTAGGAACAAATAGGGCCAACCTTTCAGCGCATCAACGTAGTCTTGGGTGAAATGGCCACAGCCAGATGCACCTGCAACATTAACCGGGCCTAATGGAACAAAACAGGTGCAGCACACCAAACATGTCAGTCTGGGCATATCTAAAGAACAGCCTCAACAAATTGTTCAAACAAGCTACTACCTGACTTAGCAATTTTCTTCTGGCCTAGAAATTTCATACGCTTACGTCGAGATTCAGAAGCTGATAGAGCGCTGGGCATATAATGTGCACCTTCCACTATAGAAAAGTGTGGTAGAAGCAGTTAATCAAAGATCAATAGAAGGGCAGCTAGATGCAAAGACATGGACAACAGGAACAGGCACATACGCTTCCTTTTCTGCTGATTGGATGGGACAGACTGAGACACCCGGGACGAAGCTAAGCAAATAGCCAGAGAAGTGAAGCAAAATAAGATTTTTTGCACACAAGGAATTATATACAGCGTGACACAGGACCATGGAAACGCGCAAGACAGGCACATACATGGCCCTCCTGGAGCTAAGGAAGCCGCCGGACGACCGCGTCGACCTCGCATCCTAGAAAGCAGCTACAAGGGAAACAGAAACATCCATTGATGGGAACAACCATAGGACCATAATGCCTGAAGGAGATCCTCAGAGGAATTTTGAATTGGTAACCGTCAATACAGAATTTAGCTTTCAAACAGAACCACTGCCTGCCCAGAGAACGTTCATTTTTCAAATAGCAATACTGTTTGTCTACACAAGGTAAAGCCATCCTAATGCAACTGAAGGTACCACGATAGCATGTTCATGTAGCAGGATTTAGTGGTTACGAAGGTACCCTAATTTGATCCACACAACGTATCAGTGTGTAGTGGCACATATAAGTGTCTAGTGTGTAGTGTCACTAACCTAGTTAGAAGCTATGAAGAAAGGCAGAGGATATAGATTCAGTTAATCATCGAGGTGGCTTAACAGAACGGTATAGATTCGGTTGGCCTAGACTTGAACGTAGCAACGAACATATTAGAATTTATAAGTTGTAGAACGTATAAGATTCCAAGAAGTACAGCCAACAATCCTGCAATTCTATTGACTGAAGTTCAGCACGTAATAAAATTCAGATGCAATGTAAACTGTACACAATTTCTGGAGAGATTTTTTTTTATGAAAATTTCTATAGAGATTAGAATTAACAGACACCTCTTTCATAAGGCACTGAGCTTGTAGGACAAGCTCATCATGTTCTTCTGATAGCAATTCTGGTACACAACACGAGCTCTTCAAAATTGTAATCTACAGCTACAAACCCATAAAGGTTCTGTAAAAAGGATATGGCTTGCAGGGCAGCTCGCTCATATGCCCAAGAAAAACTACGACAAAGAAGAATGTATCTTCGAAAGCGACAATGCCGGTATAGAGAAAATTAGAACGCGAGAAGAGGGGTAAAGCCAGCATACCGAGAAGAGGACCACGAGGTCTGCTCCACCGAACCCGACCGCGCTCTCACCAATGTCCTTCCCTCTTCTCCGACGACGACTCCACACGGGCTCGCCGCCAGCCTCGGCAGCCAGGCCCCGAGAAAACGCAGGGCGCGGCGGCGCCGGTGAGCGGAGCCGCACCAGCAGCGCCGCGAGAGATCAAATGGATCAGATTCCGGCGACGGGGCGGCGGGATGGCGCAAGGGAGGAGCAAGATAGGCGAAAACGGGGGAAGAGGAGCTTACAAACAGCGAACGGCGGGCGGCGAAAAACGGAGGGGAGTCGCTGGTTTTATCTCTGTAAAAGGAGAAGCGGCGTGACAATTGCGAGATGGAGGAAGCTGATAGTCGCTGACGCCCGGGCTCCACAAAGAACTGCAGGGCGCTGTCCCCACCAACAGAGGAGAGGGCAGGAACCTGCAGGGCGCCGAACGCCCAGCCTGGCGACCATGGCCGTGCCCGACCGCACGCCGCGGGCCCCGCGGCAGCAGCTCCCGAACGGACGAAGCGCTGCGACAACGCAGCCGGCAGATCGGAAGCCATACCGCTGGCCCCATCGCACGCCCAAAGCCGCACGACGACGACCAGCCCCCGACATCGTTTCGAACGCTAGATGGGGCTGGGGCTCGTCACCGGTGGATTTGGGCGACAGCGCGTCGGCACGAGAAACGCCCTGGGGCAACCGATGGATGGGGCCGCGCCGCCCCACCAATAGCAGGCCGACAACGCCTCGGGCACGGTCCAAGCAAACGACGAGGCAGGCACGCTACGCCGGAGGCGTCGTGGGACCCGCGCAAATAACGGTACGGCGCCAGTCAACTCGCCCGAGCCGTTCATCATCGATCGCGCGCCACGGTGAAAACAGATAACGTGGACGCTGTGGTTGCGTGTTTTCTCCACACCAAATATTACTTTTAAATTTTCAGAAAAAGGTACAGGAAACTGCGAAAAAACTGACAAAACTTTGGTCATCGGAATTGATAACCATAGATTTGATCTATTTTAGAGTTTTTCAAATGTGAGCTTTATAAACTCAGTGATGATGTAAACTTAAGTGCTGTTATTGTAATGCAACTTGACATCATGCTAAGGGCCAAATCATCACTCTCCCCGCCTGGTGATTTCATAATAAAAAACCAAGGTGGCTAAAAAATTAAAATCAAGCCAACTCAAATATGTCATCTACCCAACATACTAATTCAAATTTTGGCATGTCGAGCTCGTGAAGTAAACCAAAACATCCCAAACACGACAATGTCGGAAAGATCACGGTATCATCTACTGATCTACATTTTTTAGATAATGGATAATCTACTGATCTACATGCTAACACTTCTTAATAAATCCTTCTCTTTTACTAATATATAATACATATAATTTTATCTCTGTTTTCTCTTTCTCGTTTTCTACGTGCTACACCTTTTTCAGTCCTTATATTAGCTAGTGTGACTAGAGCTAAAACGCCATTTATTAGGGTTGCCTTAATCTCTAGAAACTATGAGATAATTTCTATATTTGCCAAATTTGTAGACATTACACATTAATCTTTAATGGATTTTTTAAATATCTTAGTTTCGTGTAGACATATTCTTTTTTATCTAAGAAATTATTTCCTCGTCTTTTTTTTGTGAACAGTCATCTCTTTTTTTTTATTCAATATTTGTTTAGTTGACTAGTATAATGCCCGTGCTAACGCAACGGCGGTTTTCTTGCAATTCACATGTAAATAACCCAATCGCATGTAAATCACCAAACAAGGATGAGCATGCAACAAGTTCAGCTCATAAAATTACAAGACAACAATAAATCATATCTCGCCCAAAACATCTAATTTGTGATTTGCCTAAGTAGCAATTGGAGGTCTCCAGGGATATCGTCTTTACATTAATTTTCACTGGTCACTGCTCTCAAAATGCCCACATTAATTTTTACTTCTAGCTTGCTTACAGATCGTTGACTGCTTGCTCCAGTGATGTCGCCCTCTGCTGCCTAGAACGTTTTAGCACACCACTAGGAATGTGTGGCCAGCTTCTCCATGTGTCCTCTATGTTGGCCGCCACGCACCTCATCGTCGACTGCCTCCATGCACACTTGCACAGCCCCCAGTGTCCTCCCCGGCTTCAACAGCCACCATGTCCCTTTCATCGCTAATGTCAGAAACCATGATGTCAGAAAATGAGAAAACCATGATGCTAAGACAAGTGCATTTTTGTATGTGTGATCAGCAGACTATCATTCATGCTCGATGCCCATTTCATACTGCCGAGTGAAAGAACAGAAATATTTAGTACAAATGCTTCCAACCAAGTTTCAGGAAAATACTATAAACATCTCTGGGGTGGGGTGGGGGACACCAGCATGGTTGGCGTGGAGAGGGCATAAACTCGTGAAATAGTACCCAAAGAAAAGACTTTCCATCTTCGCCAAGTCTGATCTTTACCTCTGTTGCCATGCCTAATTTGATTAACCTGAACAGGTAAGTGAGTCCAGATGAAAAAAAGGCTAGAAAAACAAATTGAAATCAAACACAATATTGATGTAAACCTGATTGATTCCCCTTCAGCTCAACCAATTTTCTGTCTATGCAATATTTCAATCTGTTATAGCCCAAACTAAGAACAGATTCTTTGTTGCATATATAAATCTGAACTGAAAAGCAAATGTAAGTTGCATAGTAAAAATTTTGAAAAAAATTTGCTACAAGAGTTTGCAGGAATATCATTTATTGGTAGACTTTTTAAAAACAATCTGCCAATCTGCAGCTTAAGTTTTTTATTTTCTTTATACCATGGATTCTTGTACCAGAAATATATTGAAATTTTATTTCCACTCGCCAATCTTGCTAATTAATAGGAAGCGTAGAACCAGTAATAATGTCTACATTTACAAATCTTACCCAACTATTAACCCCTAGCACTTGTGCAACAAATTGCCCAGGTCCTCGAACCATAATCTGTAGTGAATGATGACAAACACAAAATGGTGCAGGTTCGCTGAAAGTTGACATATTAAAATTGGTGTGACCACAAATTTTCTACGGCATCAATTCAGACTGACAAAGAGAAGCAGAGATGAGCCATACCCATCTTTTTTTTTTGCATTAGTTCCTCGACACCTCATGGGCCATGACCTGGTCTTGAAATTTAGTTTGCTTGATGAAACTATTGAAGTACCTTGAAAAAGATGGGTAGCTGAAAAAGAGGCATAGATTCAGATAATTCAAATTCTATTGACAATACAGAATTGGATACTTCCAACACATTACATCAACAACAATGAATTAATCCAGATCATAAGACTCGAATGAATATTGATATAGGATTTCTTTAAAAAAAAGATAGCCTATATATAATAATCCAAATCACATGGCAATCAGAGCAAGGCGCAGATATGTGCATCTGCAGTTCAACAACCTGAATATAACCACTTTAGAATTTGCACAGGACCACCCTGGCCACAAGCCTACCGATCCTGCTGAACCATGCAACAGAAAAAAGAACATCAGAACACACATGATTTTATCTGGTTGTTCAAAATCCCCCAAACATTTGTATGAGAACATAGAGCTCCTACAGATAACTCACGGGAGCCGTAAGCAGTGTGAGCCGTAAGGAGAGCCTTTCACCACAGAGACTTCCGCCTGTCAGCCTCTGCATCGACGCGTTGAGGCAGGCGGCGGCAGCAGCGAGCGCAAGGACCACGGAGGCCGTGACCCCGACGGCAACGGCGGGGTTCCAGCGGCCACCGCCGGCCCCATGCCCCTCTGCGTTGTCACCGCTAGAGTTGAGAGCGTCCACACGGGAGCCACGACGCCGCAGCGGGGATGCAGCTCCGCTCACCCGCCCGACCGAAGACCTGGCGTAGGGCCGCGGTGACGTTCGCCCGGAGGCCGGCCCTCGGCTGCGACGGAGCCTGCTCACGCCGTCGGTGCCATGCCCTGCGCGATGGTGGACCACGCGCGCCGGCCGCCGGACACCGGAGATGGATCATCGACGCAGATTGCGGCCCGGGCCGCTCCGTGACGTCGAGCACGACCGCGACTGGTGCGGCCGACGACCGCGAGTAGGACCTGGAAGAGGGCAGCCGCCGTCCCCTTCGTCCAAACCCTAGGCACGGGCATTCCTGCATGGGGAGGCGCTGCAATCGCCAAGACCGACGTCGGAGAAGTGCAATCCTTGCAGTCGGCGTGGCTCTGCCTCGCGGCCAGGCACGCCCTGTACCATGCCGCCGCGCGCGGACTCCGCCTCAATGCCGCTCGCCAAGACCGCCGCCGGGGGATTGCAGTCGCAGTCGGCTCTGCCTCGCCGCCGCTCGCCAAGCGCCGCCGGGGATTTCCGCCTCGCCGCAGCTCGCCAAGACCACTGCTCGTCCGCACCGCCGCTCCATGTGGTGTTGGTCTGCCGGGGATGCAGAGATCAGTGGCGTCGTTGGAATCATATAGGAGGAAACAAAGGAGTGCGGGAAAGGAAGGAGTGCGTGCATTGGGGGGAATTGATTAGCGCGATAGAGGAGGAATAGCGCGGTAGGAGGAGGAAGCGGGGACGGGATTTGTCTGAGGCCCATACACTTAATCCCGATCGTCGGATGACGTTTGAGTTATGGCAGAGAAGATTAAAGCAATTTGCGTTTATTTGAATAGATTTGAACGAAGCGAAGTTAGTGATTAAGTAGGGTAGATATCTTATTCGTAACGATGGGATTCGTCTGGAGTGCTGAGCGGGGAGGTTTATGAATTGCGAGAAAGATGGAGTACCTGTCAGTCTATTCTCCGTCGCATATCGCATTGCATCCCTGTCCTATCCGATCCGACACGCAGGATGCCCGCGGCCCGCCCGCGGCCGGATGTGGTGACGCGCTCGGGCCAGCATCCACTGCAGCCGTCTAGGGCCAGCGGCCGCGCAGCCTCCAGCCCTCCACGCCCCTCCACGCACTCCCACTCGCGGCCGCTGTACGAGAAAAAGGAAAGATGCCCCGGGGTGGCGTGCGGCGCGCGCCTGCCGCCCTGCCCGGTGCCGCCGCCCCCTCGCTGGTCCGCGAGAAAAGCGTGGACCAACCAACCCGGCTCTGGCTCGGCGCGTGGGCATCCAATTCGGTGCGGACCAGGTGCAGGCTCCACACGGCGATCCGCGTCACCATCGTCGCGTCCGAACAAACGCAGCTCGACGAGCTCGGCGTCATGCTCTTGGTGGCCTCTCGGACCAGTTGACTACGCAAACACAACACACGCGCCCCCTGCGGCCTTGCCGACCCTGCCCCTGCGTCCTCTCCAGTTTTTGATTGCTCGACGCAGCTTGGCTTGCTCTACCGCGGCTCCCGTACAGTGTAGCGATCACTCTCAGTCTCAGGAGTGCAGCATGATGATGCCTTTTGCGATACTGTACAATTCTGCATTTCAAACAGTGGTCAGTGGTCCAGTGGAGAGTAGTCGAATCTAAAAGTAAGCATCACTTTGCGCAACTACGAACGCTTATGAGTACTCCCTCCGTCCCTAAAATAAACAACGTTTTGGGTTTTCGTCCACAAAGTTTTAACTCGATTTATAGAAAATACATAAAAGATTTAAATCTTCAAATAAATTTGTTAAAAACTAGATCAAAAGATCTTTCCAATGATACTAATTATGTAATATAAATATTAATCTTATTTTAATATATAATTGCCGGTAGATGCTTTTACCGAAAAACGTCATTTATTTTTATGACGGAGGATTATTTGGCTTGTTGCTATCCATCCTACTGTTTGTGACAAGGAGTACGTGCCAACCCAGATTAGAGGAGAGTTTAAAATAAAAGGTTACAAATGAATAACCGACATTTTCTTTCGCGAGAAAGGATAGAGCTCTATTGATTACTCACGAAATTTGTTATATTCTTTTACAATCAACGACTCCATGCATTGGGTAGCATGCGTATGCCACATATGCGTGCGTTTCACCAGCTGCGCGAGCCAATGAGCGATTTCATTTTGCTCAAATTGGAAACTCACCTCACCTCTCCTAGCATACTAGACATATGCTTTATAACATTTACAATAAAAACAAACTATGATTCATCCACACTGATCATTTTTTGTTGCTTTAACATGAGGAAAAAACATCTTAAGTTAAAATGCAATGCCAAGTTTGTACCATTGGCGGGTTGAAATAGCCTAATTTTGGACTGGTTTTGTTACGGCCTATATTCAACATTAACACAGTCTAGACGTCTAAACAACATCTCTATAATTTAGACAGCACCTCGGTTTGTGGTAGATTCAATTTTCAAAATATGCCCTCAGTAGAAAATATATTATCAAATCAGATATTCAGATATGTCAACAATATCTAGCTGTTTTGGTTGCGTTAGCTGCCCTGCGGCTGCAGCCGCCGCAAAAAGACATTTGCAGCTGTAATTGATCATTTTGGAAGTAAAACAGGCTAACATTTGGGGTTTCACTGAAAAACACCCCGTCAATTCATAAAAATCATTGATTACACAACGCATGAGCTTTAATTTAAGCACCACAAGCACAATTACGATTCCTTTCATCCCGCACCGTTAATAACAGACTGATTGCTCGCGCTCGTATTCGTAGATCCACCCGTCGCTCGAACACACGAACCCTACAGAGCGAGCGAGAGCAGCCACGCCCACGCATCTCTCCTCTCCCTCTGCGCTCCTCTGAAACTCTCCTGCCTTTTCTCTCTCCCGTCGTCGCCATTTATTGCTCCTCGTCGCAAAATTTCTGTCGTAGAATAAAGGGGTCATCCGTCCACCGTCCACGTGGGCGGCGGTGGCGGTTGCGGTTGCGGCCACGGCGGCGGCGGGGGCGCCGGAGATGTGAGAGCCGCCGTGCCGCTGGAGATGGCTGCGGCGGCGCCGGGCACCACCGGGGGCGAGGCGAAGAAGCGGGCGCGTCGCGGAGCTGGATCCTGCTCGACGCGGCCGGGGAGGAGCGGGTGCTGGACGCCGATAAGTACGCCATCATGCACCGCGTCGACATCAACGCGCGCGACCTCCGCATCCTCGACCCGCTGCTCTCCTACCCTTCCACCATCCTCGGCCGCGAGCGTGCCATCGTCCTCAATCTCGAGGTGCGCCCCCACCCCTGGTCCAGTCCCGTACGCCTCGCCAATTCAATTGCGTCGTTTTTCGTTCGTTGGATGGCGTGGAGGAATCATGGAACAGCGTATGCGGGTGGGGTTTCCTGTGATTGATTTCTCAATTTCGCGTCCCCTTCCCGGATTTTCGGGTGGTATGTGTTGTTTGCGGCTAGATATGGTGCTGTGAACGGAGTGATAGAACCAAATTGTTGTTAGGTGAACTGATCCCCTAGTCGCGGGTGATTTTTATGTATGATCCTAACGATTATGTTGGATCATGCTGTTCTGTTTTTTCATAGTAAATGTTGCTGAGTACTTATAAAGGAGATTCCTAACGATTTTTTTTTTTCATTTGATGGGATCTTCGTCGGTGGCTCGAGCAGCATATAAAGGCAATCATCACTTCCGACGAGGTGAATTTTACTGCTTAGTATTTCCTCCTTCCGATTTTAGCTGCTAGGAGCTTTCAAGTCGTTCCCTCCTATAAACTGAGTAATCACAGATCTCTGCAGGTTATATGCAACTTCACTAAACTGGATGATTAGTTATCCATATAAATTTTTGAAGAGAAAGTGATATGTTTCCTTCTCATGAATGCACGGCTTCATTCTGCCCTCGAACCCCCCATTTTAAATGCCCTCGAACCCCATTTTAAATAGGAGCTCACTATACTAGTTCTCAGGTCATGCTGCTACAAAATAATTGGAAAACCGTAGTTTATTTGATTGATGAATTGAGGATCTTAAATATCTCATTCTTAGCTGTCGCAAACTTGGTTACTCACTACTGTTGTATTTGGATTGGCTCAGGTTTTGCTTAGGGATCCTTCTGATGAGAATGTAATCCCTGTAGTAGAGGAGCTTAGAGGGCGGTTAGCACCATCAATTGCCACTCAGCATGATGGAAAAGAGAACTTAAGTGGCCAGCATGATGCGGAAGGGGCAGAAGAAGATGGTAAGTTGGGCTCTGCTTTTTTCCTTTTGACGAAAGCTCTGCTATTTTGTTTATCAACTGCTTATGTTAGAAGGACACTATATCTGTGTAATGTTGATGTGGTTACTTTGTTAACATTTGTCCCTCTTTTTATTGGAACAAGCAAGCAAGGGAATTTTTGTATAGACAAATAAATGTATACAGGAAAGAAATGCATATAAAGTTTTGATTGAGATATGGCCACACCATTTGTTTCTCTTTTTTTTTAAAAAAAATATGTCCTTATCATGGGAAATTCTTTTGGCAAAAATATATGATGTTAGTCCAAGTAAAAATGTCGAAATAGCCATGGCACTTGGCACCTGATGCCCTATTGGGTCTCCTTGCACTTGGCCAATAGTGTTGTATGACTCTGCAATTTAAATTATGTCCGTTTAACTTCCCCTAGTAGTTTTGGATAATGAAGGTAACTTGAGATATTCAAACTATGATTTGGTTGTAACATATGTGTGCCTGTCCATCACTTTTCTTCTCTAACAAAGATGATAATCGTATAGCCAGAGCACAACAACATATTTTATTTCTAAGTATTGTACCAAATCAACACTTGATTTATATGAACCTTTGTGATTCATTTTGGCAAAGTGATCCTGTTTTTTCTGAACATTTCTATTATACAAAACAATCTATAGTTGACATGGCATTTGCCGCCAGATCCCCTTGCATCAGTTGACGTGCAAACTATATATCTGTGTGGTCCGTGCTAGATGAAAGTACTGGAACGCCCTGGCCATTGTTTCACACACATTTATTCTTCTATTTGTCTTAGTATATTCCCACAGTAGCTATATACAAGTCATTAACATCTTGCTTTCTGATTTCATGAACTCTACAGAATCTCCTTTTGAGTTCCGTGCATTGGAGGTTACTCTGGAAGCAATCTGCAGTTTCCTTGATGCGCACTACTGAGCTTGAGACCGATGCTTACCCAGCTTTGGATGAGTTGACATCCAAGGTGAGTGGATGTGTTTGGATACTGTGTTCCAGTAGTACACACTTGATTTGAACATCCTAGCATGTTTTAATAAAGTTCAAGCATCCTAGAAACATGATATGAATTATTTTAGATATCATTTAAAGATGGGCTAATTGCATGATGCAGAAATGTGCTACTTTATTCTTTTGTATAAGTAAAATTTAAATATATATTTGGGTATTGGATTGAAGTAATCCTGCATAATCGCATTGTTGTTGCTTTTGTGTAGGGGACTAGGTAGAGTTATCATTATTCAGTAGAAATTGCTACACAGAACCATGACAAAAGATTGCAACATCATTTAGCTTTATTGTATTTATCCTACCTCCCTTCTGATGAGAGATATTCTTGCATCAATTTATTAGCAATCAAATTTACACGCTGGTTTGCAAATAAGGCTAAAAACTGACACTGTTACTTTTGTGGGCATGCTAGTCTGAAAACATGGGCTACAGTATAAGCCATGGTTGTGTAACACAATTTTCAATTCAGTATAACAGATAACATACTGTATGATTAAGCTTCATTCAGTTTGAAATGTTAGCTACTTCGCATGGAGGGCCCTAGAATAAACTAAATTTGCATTGGTAAGTAGTATTGGCAAAGCATGCAAATCTACCTCCTTGCCAACAACATATGTTTCCAACTTTCCATACAGCCATGAAGGCATGTCAGGCTAAGATCTTTCTAATTCCTTGCTGCGTTCATACATTCTGCATACTAATTTGTCAGTATTAAGCCGAGCTGTTGTGGCCATCGCAGATCAGCAGCCGCAACTTGGATAGGGTACGGAAGTTGAAAAGCGGCATGACAAGATTGACCGCAAGGGTTCAGAAGGTCTGGTTCTGGTTTGTCATACCTCATTTGGTTTGCTACGTGATACTTTTCTGTACAGTTTTTCTTGGGGGTATTTTCTTTAGAATGTGATCATTGTGTTGTTCACTGTGTCTGAATGTCATGTTGAAATGCCACTCCTGCTTTGTGCAAGCTTAGTTCTGATCCTGAGCCATGCCACTGTAAGAGGCTAGATAGTCGTGACAGAAAGTGCTCTCTTTTTGGCCTTGTGGGATTGACATGCTTCCAATCGACTTCAAGGGGAATGATTGTTTTCCTAGTAGGTTCAATTTATTCATTTCAATAACAAAAGTTAACATGTGATTGCTGTTAGTTAGTTAGTTATCATGAAAGTGACTTGCTTTGAACTATCATAGTTTTGTACTATATTGTTTGCCTTAAAATGCTCAATGGGAGTGAGTCTTTTAGTTTCCTGAAAAATATATTCTTTCAAATTGAACCAACAGAAATCGGTTGAGCCCTCTGAATAAGATGTTCACAATGTATCCATGCATGAGCTAGTTGTGTATGATGTATGCCTTCTATTCAAGTGTTAGGTATATTTTCAAATTTTCATCTGTACTGCCATTTGAGGTGCACTTTTCATTTATACCACCAGTCCATGTCAATGATGTGAACCAGACCCCACATGTAGTTGACTATCTTGATAGTATAAATGAAAATTGCCTCCCAAATGATGCTATGAATAAAAATTCCCCTTAGTGTTATTTTATTTCATGACATTAGTATTCTTGGTGAATAGGGATAGACCACTAGCACTGTCTCTCTTCGTGGTTTAGGAATCACAAGAATGTTCTCTATTTGCCAGGTGAGAGATGAGCTTGAACAATTATTGGATGATGACGACGACATGGCTGATCTTTACTTGTCTAGAAAGTTGGCTGGGGCATCTTCCCCCATCAGTGGTTCTGGTGGACCACATTGGTTCCCTGCATCCCCAACTATTGGTTCAAAAATATCAAGAGCAAGCAGAGCCAGTGCAGCTACTGTGCATGGAAATGAGAATGACGTTGAAGAGCTAGAGATGTTGCTAGAGGTTTGCATTTTGTTCCGTAACCAGACAGACATAACTTATCAGTTGTCATTGTCTTGGTTGAGTACTTTTTTTTTTGGTGGGGAGATATCTGGGTTGAGTACTTAAAGATTTAAAGATACTATTATAATCTGCAGGCATATTTCATGCAAATTGATGGCACCTTAAACAAATTGACAACGGTAAGTTGGTGCAGCTGATTTTAAGTTTTACAGAATCACAATAGACTAGCAAAGCCCTTATGCTGCTGTTCACATGGGTATTGTTTAAATTCTAATTCTGCAAGAGAACTTTTAGGATTTAGCTATGTTGACGTTGTAGTTGTTTGCAACACCTTTTCAGCTGAGAGAGTACATCGATGATACAGAAGATTACATCAATATCCAGGTAATGTTGTCCTGTATAGATGCATACTGCATTTTATGTTTCGATCATTCAGTTTCTAAATACATTTTGTTTTTTATTCTTTTGCTGTGCAGCTTGATAACCACCGTAATCAGTTGATTCAGGTATAGTTTGCAATAAACTGGACCCCTCATCATGTTACTCTTTGCTAGAGATGCAGAAATGTCAGAGTTACATATTGATTTTAGAAAGGTGTCACTTTTAGTAGTTTGATGTGTAATCACTTGGTGCTGAATGTGCATTCCATATCACCCAAGCAAAGTCCTGAGTAATACTTGTTGCATTTTTGCACTCTTTTGCAGCTAGAGTTATTCTTGAGTTCTGGGACCGTCTGCCTGTCGCTGTACTCGTTAGTTGCTGGAGTCTTTGGTATGAATATTCCATATGCCTGGAATGACGGCCATGGATATGTCTTCAAATGGGTAAATTTCTACTCGTAATACAACACATACAATCATGCGTTGCTTGGTGTAACTTGTTCCTCCTGTGACAGGTGGTTCTTGTATCAGGGCTATTTTGTGCCTTCATGTTTGTCTCCATTGTTGCGTATGCGAGACACAAGGGTCTCGTCGGATCCTGAATAGCTGAAATAACCGCAGCTTGCTTCCGTCAACTGTAAATTTGAGCCAGTGAGCATGACATTGCAGGGTGATTCATCTCTTGTACCAAATTCGGTAGTATCAAATTGGGGATGTTGAATAGGAACTATAATAGGAAAAAGTTAATACAAAAGAAATATATTATGTTTGCCCCCGGTTTCATAATGCTTTCATCGAAAGATTCAAGATATTATGTTATTAGCTAGGTATACCTTTTTCTGAAACGATTTTCATAGCTATGCACAAGCATTATCTTTTTTTTTTTAGAAAATTTCCATGCAGTATTTTGAATTATCGATTAGCATACGTGGTAGCAGAGTCACTCAAATTGCATTTTATATGCACTTGTGCCTCTTACGAGAGGACTTTTTTTTTTTGAAAGGAATACGGGGACGATTTTTTTCAAATATCTTTACGGCTGCATCTGGATGCTGTATATTTCGTAATGTTGAAGCTCCATTTTCCATGTGGAATCTAAATCCCTACTCGTTACATTTTCGAATTAGTGGTAGCACGCTGGTACTACCAAACGTCACAACATATTCTCGTGTGGTTAGAGGTCTAGAGGCGTTTGCCACCGGTAAAACCCCTCTAGTTTCCGTGTGATGCCAATACCAACCAACATAGAGATTTGTGGTAAGAAAAGAAAAAAAAAACCCAACTAACAGAGGGGTGTGAACTATATGCGAGAAGGACATGACACGAGCGGGATACAAGGCCCAACGTCCAGAGTAGAAGAAAGCCCATCCGATGTAAATGGAGAGCCTTTATTTATCCCTCATTGAGATTTGTACCCAAACGGAGAGCTACGAGGAGACTGTATTTGCCAATTATGCAAGAGAATACGGATGAGCTTGTCCTTGGACAGCAAATGCAGAGCTAAGCGAGATTGAATTTGGCCAGAATACGGACGAGCTTCTCCTTGGACAGCGGCTGCAAGCACACAGGGTAGAGAGAGACGTTATGAGGAAAAGAATCACCGTGTCTTGTTGAAAGGAACGATCATTCATCAGAGGCGCTCAAATCAAATTTACACGTCCACAAGAGTGAAACTGAGTAGTGTGACCTTGGGCGTGAAGTCGTCGGCCCCGGCCTTGATGAACGCGTCGACGTCTGACGGGAAGGTGTCGCTGGACAGCCCAACGATCGGCGTCGTCACGCCCATGGCCCTAATCCGCCGCGTCGCCTGTGCGCACGCACGCACGCACGCCGGCGGCGGCGGCCGTGGCAGAGCAAGTCAGCTCGGCGCACCAGTTAAATGGCAAAGCGCACGCGCTGCAGTTAGCGGACACATCGATCGATGTGAATTGTGGGTTAATTAGCGCGCGCGCTCACGCATATGGCATGACGCACCTCGTGCCCGTCCATGACTGGCATCTTCCCGTCGGTGATGATGAGGTCGTAGGCGCCGGCGCCGCCATCCCGCACCCGCCGCACCGCCTCGGCGCCGGTCCCCGCCTCGTCCAGCTCCACTTTGCCGACGGCCGACCTCAGCAGCGCCCTCGCCAGAACCTGCAGCAGCTAGCAGGTGTTGCAAGCCGGCCCGGCTAGTGACCACCGTCGAACATAACACAAAGTTTGCGCGTGGACGCGCACTCTCCGCACATGTACGTACGTACCCTGTGGATCTCTTCGTCCTCGACGAGGAGGACCCTGAGAACCTTGCGCTGCGCCGCCGCGCCGGCCATTGCAGCACGTACGCTCGATGCCTTGACCAGACCAGGCCAGACGACCTGAACGCCCTCAAGTGCGACGAGGATGCGGTGGCAGTTAGTCCGGCGCGCCGGCAAACGGCAGTAGCATGCGTTTTAAGTAGCCGGTGGAAGATCCATCGCGCAGATGGCTCTGCCTGCCGGCCGGGACAAGAAGCATTGCACGGAGAGGCTCATGGCTGCCGCCTCTACGCAATCTACCCTACCGGCGCCCAGCTCGTTTCGGCAAAGCCGCCAAGGCTCCATGTGCCCATGACCTGAATCTGTTCGTCGTCGCGCTGTGTGTGTGTGTGCGTGTGCGTGTGGCTCCCAGCACTCAGAGGCGTGCACATACGCAATCGGGGAGGGGGACGGTACTCCATACATGCCCGATCCATCAATGGAACTGATGCGAGATGGGTGCTCCAAACCACACGCGACATGGCGCGGTTACTGCGATCGGCAAGCGCTACCGCTTTGAGGGGGTGCGCACTGGCGTCTGGCGATCCAAGCCGCGGATCACCGGCCTCGGCTGTTTGCCCGGACAAATGCTAATTCTGGCGGTACCTGGACGATAGCGCGAATAATTGGGCGGCCTGCCTTGTCCGGTGGCCGCTAGCAACGGCGGCAAGTGGCCTGCCTAGCCTAACCCCCTACGGCGCTCGAGATCTTTCGGCGGATCGTGTGTGTGTCGTCAGTGCCTGGTTGATCCGACGTCGGCGGCGAGGCAAGAGGTAGCTGCTGCAGCGTTACGAACGGCGACAGGCGCAGATGCGTGTGTGCCCGACGTAGGAATCACCGAATCGGCGTCCCTGCTGGCTATGTGTCGCGTACTCGCACCACCACACGCGTCAGGCTAACAGGCCCCTGCTGCTGAAGGACGGAGCGGAGGGCTTCTGATTCGGAGTGAGATTGTGGGCTGTTCCGTATATATGGTTGCCAAGAAACAGGCCCACTCATCCGCCTTCACTCTGGCAGGGCCAGTAGCCCACGGCTAGTTCTCGCCGCCGCAGCTCACCACAGTGAATGCCAGCCACCCAGCCACCAACGGAATCGGGCACACAGCAACCAAACCACCACCAGAACCCAGATAGTCGTTCAATGACGTCTCCCGGAAGGGCCGCAAGGGGACCCCGAGCAACGCGCTCGGCAGGAGCCCAAGACGGCACAGCTGCTGCACCGCACCGCACGGCGCTAGTGTACCTTCTCTCGACGGCTCGTATAGACGGGAGTACGGGACTAGCAGTGACGCGCCGCAGTCGGCTTGGATGCCGTGACCCTTGCTGCTAGCGCCGGGCCTCCTCCTACACGGTCTCCACGACGCACTAGTAGATGCTCCCGCAGGCCCAGCCGGCCGAGCCACCACGGATCGCCGGCTGTCCAGGTGGCCGGTCAGGTTAGTCGCCATCGATCACCACGACCAAGAAATATTGTTCGCTTCAACTGATCAGCCTGGTCTATCAAACATGGAACAATGATTTTCTCCCACGACAAAACAACACCAACCGGCTTATGAGCCATGAAACTTGTATATGAAAATATATCTTATACAATAATGAGATCTAAAACTTAAACGTTCATTATATTTAGCTTGATGCTATTTAGGGAAAATGAGTTCTCACGATGAAAATGCCTTCAAGCCATACACAAGCAAGTGTGTTTGCATTTTTTAAAATTTATTCTATAGATAAATGATGTTATTACTATTTTTAATTTTGAGAATAATAACAGTACAGACATAGATAGAGATTGTGCATACTTCATTGTAGTATAGGAGTAAAAAACCCTGCCCTTGCCCTTGATCTGAATCAATGGTACTCCCTCCGTACCCGGTAAAAGAAGTCGTTTTGGATAAGGCTTGAGTCAAACATCGAGAATACAAATAATCAATAATTTTTAAGTTGTTGAGTTTGTAAATGTGAAATTATATGAATAGATTTGTCTTCAAAAATACTTTCATAAAAGTATACATATATTACATTTTTATAATAGCAAAAGGTTAAAGTTGTGTTTTGGAGACCGTGTCGATGTCCTAAACGACTTTTTTTACCAATATGAAGGGAGTATAGTCACGAGTGGCTGCTTCACCCTGCGCCGGAGTTGGCGAGTCCCTAGACGGCGCAGGTCGAGCGCCTCCACCTCTTGTCGCCAATTGTAACGCCCGGCATGTGACTCTCTTCGTGAGTCCAAGCCGAGAGAATGAAATGAAGGAAAGAGAAGGGTAGAAAGGTTTTTCCTTGTACAATAAATAGATATTGAAATTTCTCGACAGTGGCAGTACCATTGATCAACTCCGATCCATTGATATCAAGAAATTGATTAACACAATAACATACAAACTCTCCCTCGTCTCTCGCCTTATCGCTCTACTGTCTCACTCTAATCTCACATAGACTCTCTCTTGCTCAACTCTCACCCTCTCGCTCTTCTCTCTAATCTCACCCTTCGACACTAACATTATTGACGGCGGTGGCTTCAATGGTGGTGCTAGAGGTGGAACACAGACGTGGTGTGTAGGGGGGCATGTGTCCTCCGCGATCGAACGATTGGGATAAAAAAATAGATATGAAGTCATAAATAGTAATGGTAGCCCTCCCCCACCGGCGCCATAAACACCGCCCGGATGTCCCCTCTGTGTCCGTCGCAGACGTCGCGGTCGCTATAGCCTATCGACACACACGTTTGTCGGGCCCTACTGCCCTCCAACACCAGGACTATCATACATCACAATGGCAACGGGTATGTACCCAATGGATACTAGTCACCCATACCCGCCAGGTCAAATCCGTACCCGTCGGGTTACCCGCGAAAGCACATGGATACTAATTTCATTCCATACGGGTTCATGGGCTATATTACATACTCATGCATATATGGGCCAAATACTAAGCTATATGGGCAAAATTCATGAACAATACACTAGAGTTCAGGAATATATATATATATAATCAAATGCTTATATGGGCCAAATTAATGAGTCATATGTTTACTTGGGCTAAAATTACAGGGATGAGCTATATATTTGTGCGGGTATTTTTCTACCCACGGGTACGCGGGTATGGATGCTACACTTCCATACCCGTATCCGTCATACATACCCGCTGGATACAACATTTTACCCACTAAGTATCCATAGATACCAAATGCGTTCCATACCCGCCACTTTATTGGGTAAAACCATTGGTTTTTCGGGTTTCGGGTACCCGTTGACATCTTGATTCACTGTAAAGGTAACTACAGATAAGGAATAATAGCCTACTCCTTAATTTTAAAGCAAAGGACCAAGGTTTTTTTTTTTTTTTTTGGAGAAAGGCAAAGGACGTAGAGTATTGATCTCAACAGCGGCATCAAAATCATCATCTGTTCTAGCTGATTGTCTCATCCTGATTTTCAACACAAAGCATATATAACTGACCATCTCTTCTCCCTTTCTAAAAAAAACTGACCATCTCTTCTAGCTGATCGTCTCATCCTGAACTACCATGCTCAAATGGGTCAGTGCTTGTTCCCATATATGTTGGCTCTATCTTCAGATTCGGAGGAAGATGTCCAACCCGGCAGAGATGGAAAGATGCGAGACATGACTGAAATGAAATAAACACATTGTAGCAAAATCTTTTCAGGACTAAAATGGTCAAGGCAAGATCAGTTCAGAGACGATGAGCTGTGAACAAACTGGCCTGCAGTTGAGGTGACCCGCGCCGTTTTGCCTGACTCAGGCTTGCTGCCGAAGGACGGAGATTCGGAACGAGATTTTGGGCCCAGTCCTCCGCCAAGGAGAGCCCTGTAGCCCACGGCTAGTTCTCGTCGCCGCACCTGACCATGCGAATGGCAACTTAACTACTCCGATTTGCTCCTCCCCTCTGTCGCAAATGTTTTTCTGCAGAACCGTGTTTTTCGCCATAAACACGCTTCTGCAGACAAACAAAAAGGACGGAGGGAAAGACTCCGAGTCCGAGCAACGCGCTCGGGACGACGCTGTCAGTTAATACGCCTGTCCTGCGTCATACGGACGGAGCGCCTACACTACACGAGAGTATAGGACTAGCAGTGACAATGGCGCGCTGCGGTCGGTTTGGATGCCCCGACCCTGCTACTAGCAACGGGCCTCCTGGCCTCCTGCACGGTTGAAGACGCACTAGTAGATGCTCCGGCGCAGGCCCCGCCGCCACGGATCCCCGGCCGGCTGTGAGGTTAGTCGCCACGAGTTGAGAATCTGCTGGTGGCTGGTGCTGGTCTCAAGTTTCCTTGTTCCACCACCCGTACTGCAAGTACGGCCGGCAGCTGGACATGGCAACGTTTCGTTGACAGAACATATCGAATACTGGAGGAGAGTTTCTCGCCGCAGCCGCACGCTGCATTTTCTCTCCCTCTCGTCATGGACTGATTTAACAGCTGACCCACCGATCGAGCGCAATCCGGACGCAGCCACTCACCTGCCTTGATTCCAGACTTGGACACCACGCACGGTACGGCCGCTTGGCGTTCACTCCAGTCCAGTCTCTCCGCCAAGTGCCAAAGCTAACGGCAAAAGGGAAAACCATGTCACGCTCGTGCACACAGAAAAGGTACGTGTCAGGTTCGGAGCTTCCAAGACACAAAGGTGTGTGTGCTCAACAGTCAACACTCTTCTTTAACAGACGCTGTCTTTTTCTTCTTTTGTACCAAGATAGACAATCAATCAATGTTAATTGTTGGAGGTCACCACAGCGTGGTCTGTGCTGCAGTAAGCTCAGTGCGCTAGCTGGGGATTACCACGGCACCAGGTACTGAAACTATATTTATATTTATTAACAGTAATGATAATATCAGACAAAACACATTTATCTGCCATATTTATTCCATCAGGCGGGCGGCTTCACACAAATTGTTCCACTTTGCATTGTGAGACTACTGGCTGGCTCCCGTTGGGTGGTCGCAGAGTCCACGGGACCGGGCACGGTTGTCTGCTTGCTGCCGCTCGCTCCCTTGAACGAGCTCACTCAGCTCAGAAAAACGGTCGGTCGAGCAGCCGCCCGCAGGCAGAATCCCGGTGCAGCCGCTGGCGATGTCGCTGGACCACGGGTCCCCTTTCCCCTCTCACGCGTTTCGTTTCGTTTCAATTTCGTCATCAGTGGCCTGTGACTCTGTGATCAGGATGAGCCAAAGCAGGGTAACCGTACACCCGTCCTGAAGCAGATTTCGAAGTACCACCAGAATCATTCCCTCACGCAATTACTTGCCTTGCCCAGTCTTAAAATACTAATAAAGCTGTCGAGATTGGATGCGTTTGCTGATGATCCTTTTTCTTGCATTGACATCAAACCGTCAGAATGTGAGGGGAGCTTCCCAGTGCGTCTAGTGTTTGCTATTTTTATCTGAAGAAACCAAAGGCACGACGTTATCTTGAGCAGTTTCAGAAAGCTGCTTTCCGGCCGCAGCTGCTACAGGCCGAGGTTGGGCAATCTCAGATATGGAGAGCTGCTGCTTATATGCTACTATAGCCATGTCTCATGTGAATGTTTTCACGCGTGGATCTCAACAGTCGTACCGAAAACTTCTCTGGTTGTAGTTTTTCAGGTCTTGGTAAAAAAAACTAGCTACAACTAGTAATCAGGTCTTGGTAAAAGCTGGCTACAACTAGTAATATGCGATTGCCGTCAACTTGAATGGAGAAGGTTTCCAAAAGGAAAAAAAAAAGGACTAGCATCAGTGTCACCTGAAATTGGCGTTTTTGTGAGCAAGTTGAGCGAAAGCTACGTACAGGACGTTGAATAATCTATCTACTCCATCATGTGACGGAACCTAGTCGTTGTGTACATTCTATCTAATACCAATTTTCTTATAGAACTTTTTTACAACAATTTTCTTATAAGAAGTTAATTACTAGTACAAAGAATTTCAACCATGTTGAGTGTTCGAGCAAGTCAGCTGGCTTTCTTCGATTTGTTTAGCGGCGAGTGAAACCGTTTATTCATATATATAGAGAGATAAATATAAAGAGAGAGGGAAAAACAAGAAAAGAGCTCAGAATACGTATTCCTACGTGGCGCCTACGTGGGCGTACACGACGTCCAGCGGAGCTAGAAATTCTGCTGGCCCCACGGGGGCCTGCGCCGCTACGCGCACCCGGCGACGCCCACACGAAATCCCCCGCTTCCCTCTATTTATACACACACCACCACCAATACGGCGATATAAAACAGACACAAGACTACTCGGCCCCCTCTCTCCCACCCGGCGCCTCGCCGGAGCTCCGCCGCCGCCGCCACCGTTTCCGCAGCACACCTCGACCGACGCAGCCGCGAATCCGTCGAATGCCCTCAGATACGCCGCCGCACGCCGCGTCTTCCTGAGGCCGAGCGAGGTTCGACGCCGCCGAAGCCGAACCCGTGCATCCCGCGGGGCCCGGAGGAGGAGGAGGAGCTGCTCGGCGGCCGCCAAGGAGGAGCCTACCTAGGGGATGGGGACGGCGAGGGGCTGGCACGCGTGCGGCGGGAGGCGCTCGCCGCGTGCATGACGTGCCCGCTCTGCCGGGGACTTCTCAGGCAGGCCACCGCCATAACCCTGTGCCTCCACACATGTGAGTCGCCTCTCCCCTCCCTCCCTCGCGACCCTAGCTGTGTCTGTGCGGCCGTTCGTTCGTTCGAGCTTTCTATCCTGTCTCTACCCCCGCCAGCCCGCGCCGGAGCCTGCCATGTTTCCTCGCCGCCCCGCCCCTGTGTGGGCGCTCCTCGTCTCCTCGCGTTTGCGTCCTTCGTTCTGGTTTCGGATTCTTCCTGTTCTCTCGTTCAGATGCCCCAGGCGATCGGGCTGGTGTCCGATGCGACTTCTTTGATCCCAGGAGGGTGGCGAACGCGCTGCCTTTCTCGTGGATTGTGGTCGTGGCTTTCGTCGCGCGCGGCCACCTCGCGCCGCGTTCGCGTTTGCTTCCCCGTGGCCGCCGTTGCTGTAGGAGGCTAGGATGGCCGACGTTGCTGTACGAGGCTCGGAGCTCAGCGGGCGTCGGAGTTTCGTTCGTGCCCGGTGCCCCCGGTCGGCATGGTTCTTCCCACGTCGCTGTGCATCTTGTCTTTTCTCTGCTTGTTCTTGACGATCCCGAGGTGTCCTGTGGCGCCTCTTGATCTGCACGAGGTCCAAAAGGCGCGGGCTTTCTCCTGAACCGTGTCTACTTTGTCGACGCGGAGCTACGCGCCAGCTGCCGCAGGAGCTACCATCGACGGCCTCGTGTTCCCGTCTACGACATGCTCGCGCTCGGTTTCTCGCCGCCGCCAGACATTCGGCGTTCGCCATGTCCCTTCTGTCGTTCCACTGTGCTCGGTTCTTGCTCTGCCCGTCTGCCGGGTTGGCATTGCCGCGAAGCAGCAGCGCTCAGGCGACTTCCAGGTTCCATCAACGCCGCTGCAGGCTATTGGCAGTCTTAGCTCGGAACAGCCGTTGGGATGCGTGCCGCAAGTTATCTTGCTCCTGAGCTGTGAGCAGACTCTCGGCGGTGACCGCCGGTGCCACACATCCTCGTGGCTCTGTCTCCCATCCGCGATTCCTGACGGGGTGATTGAACTTTTCGGTGCATGAACACTTGCGGACCGCGGAGCTTTTAGTGCTACGGGAAAAGGCTGTAAAGCGCCGGCACTGGTTGCAGAATGTATGGGTGTCATGCATCGAGGCATTCTAGTAGCTTCCTGTGAGTTCGGGTAATGGTCGGGAAGTTTATGAAGGTTTCCATTATAGCCTGCTTCTGCTCAGAAACGTGGTCTCCGGTTAGCTGGAGTCTTCATGCTTATGATTGACAGAGTGGGAATTTGAATTCAGTTGGATGCTGTGATTGTGTACTGCCTTCTAGTAGCTATTTGTTGAGGGATTTGGAACTTGTATAAGGAAATTAGTTGTGGTGCTCATGCTATATGGTTTGATCTTCAGTTCTGCAGCATTCTTGATCACAAAAATATTTCTTGGTTTCGTTGAATATCAAGTCAGGCAGTGCTGCTGCGCCATAAATGTACTATAGATTTCAACCATGCAGCATAGTGCATCACATATCCTCGTAGGAACCAGAGACCAAAGGAAACGTTTCACTGGGCTGGCGCTTGCAGAGTTTGTGTGCTAAATATTGCAAGTTACTAGTTACTGCGAAAGAAGTTCATACGTTTTCTTACCGTTATCAGTTGTTTTAAACCTCTTTCTGAATCTAGCTTCCTGGTCTTATTAGTATTTCTCCTATTACAATGTCTTTGACAGTTTGTCGGGAGTGCATTATGGAGAAAATAAATGATGAGGAAGTTGACTGTTGCCCAGTTTGCGACATTGATCTTGGCTGCGATCCTGAAGAAAAACTCAGGT
Source organism: Hyparrhenia diplandra (assembly GCA_015847255.1). Taxonomy (NCBI): domain Eukaryota; kingdom Viridiplantae; phylum Streptophyta; class Magnoliopsida; order Poales; family Poaceae; genus Hyparrhenia; species Hyparrhenia diplandra. The sequence continues at coordinate 114,107 of JADLZK010009580.1, read as the reverse complement.
GAATCAATTGTTCTACATTTTGAGTTTTTTTTTTTTTCTGTAAAATTTAGTTTCTACTTTCTCCATACCCCAGTCGGGCAATGCCTTCTGCGTTTAATTTTTCGTATGAGTGCAACCATGAAGATGAAGCATTAGTATGATGTGACGTCCTATACATCATGCTATTGTTAATGAGTAATAAAACCATCTATCTTGAAAACTTCTTTGATAGACTCGGCCAGTAATGGCGCCAAGATCAAGGGATGATCAAAGTGCAGATAAAGGATTAGACAGATTATCATAATGGATGGATAAAACCGATATGTAGTGCTATTTGCCTAGGATATCTGCAATTCAGAGTTTCAGACAAGTGAGCTTTGTCGTAAATAGAGCTTGGCCTTTTAGGTTTAACGCTTAAGTACTTGGACTATAAAATTTTAACTTTCTTTCTACACTGTTGTTTCCTTTTAAATCGCATATTCACATATAGCATTTATTGAAGCAGTGTTTAGTCCGTGTTCTATTAATAGTTTGACTATGACATGCATGCTCTATTGTTGATAAATCATATCTGATTGAAAACCATTTCTTATGATTATCACTTTAGGGAGGACATAAGCTTGTAAATACACCTTTACAGATCATGTTTTTTTTAATTCGACAAAAGTTGGAGAAACCAACCTCTCTCATGCTCACTGCCTTTGTTTTGTACTGTTGTTCTTTTTGAATACTTTTTGCTCCAAATACCCTTTTTTATTATGTAAATAGAATTTTGGGCCATAGTGTTGTATTTTTAGTGCATTGACTGATCAACTATGAATTGATGGCACCTAACTGATAATTTCTTTGTTTGAAGGCCTGACCACAATCTTCAAGATATCAGGAATAAGGTATTTCCAATTAAAAAGGTAAATGTTGATGCCCCAAAGGCTGTAACAACATTGCCAGCAAAGAGAAAACAGAGATCCCTTTCTTCCTTGGTGGTTGACACTCCAAGCGTAGTAAAGCGGACTGGTTTGACTGGAAAGAGAACCAAAGCCAAAAGGAGGGCAGCAGCTTCTCGTGCTACTGCTCCCGTTAATAATGGAACCATGAAATTGCCAGCTAAATCTGAAAATCGAGATCAGAAGACTGAGAAAAGCTCTGCATCACAATCTACTAAGGTGGCAACAAGTGCAAACAAAACTGAAAATCAAGATCAAAAGAAGACCAGAAAAACTTTGTCAAAACAGTCGACCAGGGCAGCAGCACCAGCAAACAAAAAACAGGTAAATATGGAGAACCATCTGATGTTTGTAACATCACATTATTTTATGTGCAAATTGTGTGGATTCTCTTTTAAAATGGCTTGTTCTCACACATCATTATACTGCAAAACAGCGAAATACAGATGTAGAAGTTTCAAGTAAGCCATCTTCCGAAAATAGAAAGAACGGCAAGACAGCTGACAATGATGAGCTCCGTAAATCTTCAAAAGTACCTAGGTCAACTCCCAAAAGCCATGCTGCCAATGCAGAACAAATGAAAGAGGAAGAGAGTGAACTCCCTACAAGGAAAGGAGAAGCAGACAACAAAGTGGATTTTCCTGGGACAAGTGTGAGAGAACATTCAAATAACTCAAATCTTAAAGAGAAAAATGACGGCAGCCCTCCAGAATCTTCACCATTGAAAGATAAAACAAAAACAGAGGACGATTCGTACCAAGGATCCCTTGGTTCTGCAAATGATTTGCATGATCCAATAACTACTCCGGTGTGGTTCTCATTAATATCTTTGCCTAACCAGTAAGTATTCATAGTGAACTGCTGCTTTCTTAAAAGCTGAGGAAATTCTTTTAAAAAATAGTATTCATAGTAAACTGATGATTGTGGTGATAATCTTATGTCATTTTCTGAGTTTTAAGTCAAAATGCTAACTGGTTTTCAGGAAAGAAGAACCACAACTGCCTCAGTTATCAAAGACATACATGAGAATCAAGTGAGTTCCATTTAGTCCTGTAATTTCTTTTGACTCTTGCCATGCTCAGAAGCTTTTGCTCATAGTTTAGAACTGTCCAGTTCTTTGCCTGATTAGTCTGCTCCAGGCTGTTCAACGTACCGTGATGCTAATAATATTTCTTCTCAAGACTACATGACTGTAGCAATGTTACCATCCTGGCGTTTCCTGATTAGTTTGAGCTTTGGTATTTTGTAAAACGTACCAAGATGTAAATGTATTAGGAACTTCTTTGAGCATTCCAACTTGTTTTCTGTACTGGAAATTTATTTTTCTCGGTACTATAGCATGTGTTCTGTTCCCTGACATTTAATTCCTTTCTCTGGTTAATTTTGTCGTTGTTTCAGAGACGGCAGTTTGCAGATTTCCTCGTTACAGAGGTACATCATGACGAAACTGGGTCTAGCTAATGAAAACGAGGTGATTTACTCAAATGTTGATACACTTCCATTTTTGTTATTAATCACAGTAGAGTTGGCCACTTATTGACTTGTTTTAGAGTACCGGATCGACATAGACAATTAGACATCAACCATGCAAATGTGAAAGACCACTAGCAATACATTAAGTTTTGTTTCAGAGTAAGGCCTAATATGTAATATGGATAGAGCCACAAGATTCGGGGGCGAATTGTGTTCTTCTGTCCGCTGGAAATTAGTGTTTTTGTCACCTATTTCATGTTCCTTCTGCATATCGATTTGAGTTGGAAATTTCCTAGAGAAAAAGCTCTTATAACCATGGATTGATGACATCCATATACTTGAACGCCTTAGTATCTTTATGTTCTTATTTGCACTAATAATTCTGTGCAGATGAATTCTGATTGATTCCATCCTTTTATTGTATCTGATCCCTGTTCCTCTCCAATCCAACTGCAGGTAGAGATCATCTGCCATGGCGAGCCGATCTGCCCCTCGAGCACGCTGCATGGGCTGATGGAACTGTGTCATCGTAGACAGCGGACAGAGCCCGTGCAGGCGTTCGTGGGCGCGCCAGCCAATAAGTTCGTCATGGTGCTGGGCTACCGTCGCTGCCCGGCCCGCCACCGCCCTAATTCGGTGCCCAGCACCGTCGCCGTGCCTCAGGAGCCCTCCTGAAGCGGCCTAACTCCGTCCGCTTTTGTCCATCCTCAGTCAGCCTAGCTAGCCATTTAGGATAAAACAGAAGAAAGAAATTACCCCTACAGTTTTTTACTCATTTCTTAGACTTTATTTTGGATAGTTTCCATTTCTTAGACTTTTGTAAAGAGAGAGAGAGGGAAAGAAGTTAGTCTACCAGAAGTCTGTGGTTGACGGAAAAAAGTTACGGTGAAATCGATCTCGTCTGTTGTTTGGCCGTGATTCTTCGCTCGCTCGCCCATTGCCCGTGCCGGGCAGCGCACCGTGACTGCTACGTAGGCAGCTACTGTTTTCCCATATTATATTTTTTTATCACATCTTTGAAAAACAAGATACGGATCATTTGAAGTTTTAGATATTGATATCTATCTCATATACATATCGGGAATCTGAGTATTTGCGGAATCAGATACGGATTATCTAAAAGTAAGTCCTTTCTCACCTTCATATTAGCCGGCTTATACATATACGTGGAAGCTCAATCTAATTTGGACATCCATGAATTTTAACAAATGACTTAGAAATTCAAATTTTGGTGAGGGACCACCTCTTTCTAGTTCATTTTTTTTAACTAGAGGGTATCCATTGGACATCATGGACATCCAACTTCCACCTAAACTTATACACAGTGTTTCTGTGACATATATCGGAAACTGCCTGTCCCCCACGTCTCAGGGCTGGTGGTAGCTGGCCGGCCGGCATAGGGTGTTTCTGTCTCGTAGTGGTCTCATTCTTCCTGCCCCGTTGGTTTGACCTTGAACGGTAACTGTCTCTTGCTGGCTGCTGCACACAGCACAACATGTCTTGCATTCTTGTAAAAAAAAAAAAAATGTCTTGCATGCCAAACTGTGCGGCTGTGAAGCTGGAGCTGTGCGTGCAGCAGAAACGCTTGACGAGCTTTTGAGCGTCGTGCAGCTGGCCCATTGACGAAAGGACGCGCCTGCGAATCTCTTCACTTGGCTTCCAAGAAAGCGAAGCGAGGCGGCCTTTGTTCTGAGCGAAGCAAATCCGGCGCCACGGTGTTGACTTTGACCATTTTTTTTAACATTGACCATCTGTTGTTGAACGTCACTTGATCCCTCGAGCGTGTAGTTACCTGCCAAAATTAGCTTTAGCCGTTAATAGCCCAGCTAATAGCTCAAATTGAGCTGTAGCTAATGAAAAAATATCAGCGAGATCTTATATCAGCTACCTAGATGATCCAACGGAACTTAGCTGTTACGTTAGTTAATTACTAATTCGGCTAGTAAAAATTTATTAGCTAGTTTTCTCCTGCAAGCAGCTAAGAGCAAGTTTAATAGTTTAAGTAAGCTACTGCGCCAACTCGCCGGCGGCAACGCCGGCCGGGCCCGCTACTATTTATGGCATAGCTACATGCGGAGCCAATTACAAAGACGCCGCATGGCCTAGTCGCCGGCGCTTGCGGGCGCTGCGTCGTGAGACGCCATTTTCTTCTCTCACTTCTCTCCTCCACGTAGACATGAGCCGGCTAGTCGCTCATCATAATACTTGCTCTAAGAATTAGATGACCGGATCATATTTAAAAGTAATATTGGGTGTGGAGCAGCTCGGCGCAGGGCGTCCCACGTCGTCCCGAAATCTATGATTGGTCCGTTTCTTTTGCAAAAAAGTCCATCTGTTTGTACGAAATCATGTTCTAGCCTGCTCAGGCCCCTCCTCCACAGAAACTATGCTTGGATTTCTTTCAAACAGACCCGTACTATGTGCCTTTTGCAATAACACCCCCTCCGGCCCTACCAAATATATACAGGCCTCCTCACGGTAAAAATAAATAAATAAATAAATAAAAAACTACCGAACCCTCTCGCTCTCCGCCGTCTTCTCCCGATGCGGCGCGCGTCTCGGGGCGCCCCGCCAGCCGCCGGCGCTCCACCTCCGCGGCTCCTGCAGCGGCGCTGGCACGGGCGGCCCCGGGGCGCTCCTGGCATGGCGGCCGGAAGGGCATGGCTGCGGCCTGGCATCGGCATCTGCGCGGGCGCAGCGGCGGGCGGGCGCGGCACGGCGCGCCTATGCGGCGGCGCGGCGCGCCCGGCGGTCGGCACGAGGGCGGCGGCGCTGCCATAGCGGGCGGCGGCGGCGGCGGCGGGCGGGTGCCCCCTCCCCCTCCTTCTCTCCTGGTTAGGGTTAGGTTACGGACGGCGGGGTCGCTTCACCCTGCCTAGCGCCGCCATGGCCCGATTCGCCGAGGACGACAGGGGCCGCCGCCCGCCGCTCGAGGAAGGGAAAGTGCCGCCGCCGGCACATCTCGCCGCCACAACCGCCGGGTGTGGCTCGCCGGGCGGATGCGGGTGCGTGTACCAGCCCGAGACAGCTCATACGGCCGGGATGCGCGAGAGGGTGGGTGGCGCCGCGGCCAAGGTCGCCGGAAGCCGGAGTCGAGCTCGCGAGTGCGACAGTGGAAAGCCGAATCGCGGGTCGTCGGAGCTCATGAGTTGTCGTGACAGATCGCCATGGGCCCCGCTTGCCGCCGACGGGGACCCGGATGCCCCGCTGTCCTCCCCCACCGGGACTCCCACCATGCCTCCCTCCGCCGCCACGCGGCGCCGCCTCTCAGGCCGCGACGGGCGGCGCCTCCGACACACCTCGCCCCTCAGCCCTCCCGCCGCCAAATCCCCCGACGGGCGAGGAGCGAGGATGTGCCGGCCTCGCGAGGCGCTTCGTCCATCGGCCCGGCAAGGCCGTGGTTCCCTTGGACTACCGGACTCTCATGAGTGCTTGTTCTTCTCAATTCCAATACTTTCCCCCAATTCCCAAATCTCATTCTCAGTGTTTTGGTTTGGACATCATTGTGGATCTGTCATGCTCGTCGCCCTCGTCAACTAGGGACTCAACGGCCTGATGGATGGTGTCTCAGTGGCAAATCACCATAGCAGCAGCCAGCAAGACATCACAAAATAAAAGATTGATCAAACCGCAATTCAGTATTAAGCAAAGGTGATGTGTGCTATTGCTTGTTATAATCGAGGGAATGCAAAGCGGCAGCATGTGTGCCAATAATCGCCTTCCCTTGATCTGTTACACGAATGAACCAACCATATTTTCTGATATGTTCCATGAGTTAACAATTCTGTGTCTTGGATTGGAATACATCAACACCTTGCAACTTTTGTTTATGGCATTATCAAAGGCGTCACACGCCCAGAAAATTTCCATATGACTGCTATCTATTGAGTTCATGACATTATTCATTTTATTCTTAATTCATGGAATTATCCATAAAAAATGGTTATACGGTACTCTATGCAAGTAGTACGATATGCCTATCTTTTTTAGCAATCGTGAATTTTTGGTAATGAACTTTCAGATATTATCTAAAGATGGTTATTTCAGGGTAGTGGCTCTGGACAGACATTTAAGGTAGCAAGTCTAATCTGTGGCAAAGCAGGATCTCTACCAGGTGAATTTACTAACTGATAGTTTTATCTTTAGGCAACCATCAAAGTGTGAAAGAATTTAGTCCCTGCTATCCATCAGGCATGCAGTTGGTTACAGTCTGTAGTGATTGATATGTACTTGTGAGACTATAGTAGGCTGTTAGAAAACTAGAGTAGCTCTCCCTTTCAGTATGCAGGACTAATCCAAAAGATTGAGGTCATTATGCTTGAAAATGAGAAATATACTTGTTTGATCCATGTTCTTAAACTTGGTTGATGAGGACAATATGGCCCAAGTACATGTTTGATCCATGTTTTTAAATTTTGCTTCGAGAGATATTGGAACTACTCAGTTAATCCTAATCGGCAAAGGCTTGCCTTTCATCTTTCTTTATTCGGCTTTAGCAATCAAGTTGCATCTTGAGCCCTGAATTTATGAGACATACAATTTTGTTGCTTACAGTAATTTCTTAGTCTTCGACCTTTGGATATTCTACAGAACAACAAATGATGATGCCAGACCATCGTGAGTCAAACTTGCAGAAGGAACTGAACCGTTACATCCCACTGCCGCTGCATTTGGTGGAGTATGCATCGGTGCATTGACTGTCCTGGCTGATGTCACGGTTGCGATTGGTTCAGGAACTGGTATTCTGCTCTCTGTGACAATCATACACCAATACTTCCAAACCTTCGAGAAGGAAAGGGCGACAGAGCTTGGTTTCTTTGGTTTTTTATTAGTAGTAGCTGTGTAACCTTGACTTAGCTATAGCTGAATTTTTGCTTAAGTAGATAGATAGGACTATAGGAAGAACTGAGATTTTCATAGTAGCAGAAAACGATAGCTCTGAATTTCTTATCTCTGAATCTCTTACCTATGCCATTGTATTATGCTTCTTCCTATTTATCTGTTCCTTGTGCAACTACAATACAAGTAGTTTGAGGTTAAACCAAGAAACACAAGAGAGAAAACAAATGTTATATTATTTAGTACTATTTTCTATCATCCAACAGAAGGAGTCACATTTAGACCAAAACATTTTACTGCTTGGCTATCTTATATTTATTTATGGATATTTTTATTGGATACAGAAGATTATATTGCACCAGCCACAAATAAAAAAGGTAGCTTCCTAAAATTTAAAGAGAGTGGCAGCTTGATTATTTTTTGTTCTGTTACTTGAGTTCTTATTTTGGTCGCCTGTTAGAAGCATTTCTTTCCAAGGATGTTGCACCTGCTCTTGCTTGGATATGCATTTTGTAGATTTAGTTGAATAAAGTGATTGCTATTTGTATTAATTGTTGCCTATTTCTATAATATATTCATACAATGGAAAACAATTGTTCCAAACATCAAGATTGTAGTATCTTTTCTAATTAACAATATAACAAACACTCATCCATACATTATCGTGGTATTTTGTTTTCCCGTTGCAACGCACGGGTATTTACCTAGTGCTTTATAGATGAGCTATCCTTTCTTTTATTTAACTTCCTTTATGCTACAAGTATGGCATGCTAGCAATGGAGTTTGAGCTATGCCATAATTTTCTTGCTTTCTTATCTGTATGTATATTCCCTGATTGATCTCTCAAGTTACAATTCCAGTAGGTACATAAAACATGTTTTCTTATCTGTATTTAACTTCCTTCTTGCTTTCTTATCTGTATGTATATTCCCTGGCTCATAAAACATGTTTTCTGTGCGTTTACTTACATCTGATTCTCATAGATTTGCCATGTTTAATTTAATTCCAGGAACAAAGGAAGGATCACACAGAATGTCCATGCGGTTCTGCATTTGATTTGAGTCAACGAAATCTAAATGGTGCGTGAACCATTGAATCAGCAACCAGGCTGTGGTTTCAGGGCGACAAGAGGTTGGATTCAGGCTCCTAATGACAGGCTGTGATTGCAAAGCATTGCAGCTAAGTGGCCACTTCGCTATAATTTTGCTTGTGTAAACTTTGTTACATCTGGCAACAAATGAAGCTCTTCAGACACGATTTTCCTATATGAAATGAAGATCTTCAGACATGACTGCCATCGATGATCGGTGTGTGTTTGTTTCCCTAGCCTGACTGGTTGTTCCAGGCCAAAATTTAGTTAATTAGTCTTCCAAATAATGTTTTCAGGTGTCTGACCGTCATGCTTATTGTGTGCCCAGCTTTATTTTAACCAATTCATTAGCTTTCTGGTTAGTGTTTCTGTTATTCGAAAATGAATATACCATTGTGTGCGGCTGTCATGGAGACTGTGTGTTCAGCTTTCCCTGATTGACTTATCTTGCATAGCTACTTCCTGTTGCTTTGATTACTAGGTGTGATACTCTATCTCTTCTATGCTTTGTTTTGATCTACCTTTATGTTCTCCTAAACGTGTGATTCCAAATTTAGTTGATTAGTCTTCCAATTAATGTTTTTGTTATCTTAGACTGCAGTATAAAAAATAGCTAGCTAATGTGGAAGCTTGCTTCCACAAGATGATCTTTTAGATATAGTTCTCCGTAGGATACAAAGCTATCCCATTAAATGATGACTGAGCTATTATTATGTAGCCTCCTATAAACAAATTCCCATTAAACGATGTGTCTTCTTTGCTTGATATTCCGGATCGCTGGGATTTTCTATTCTTGCTCTCTGTTTCAGTGTAGATGGATCAACCTGAGGTCTATGATCTTTGCTGCCATTAGATTTGGATTAAGAAATGATATGCTTCTTTTAGTTGCTTTTCATCTAACTATCCCACTTTTTTTGGGGCTCCAGCTTGACTATCCTTGATTGTTCTTTGTCCCTAGGTGCACTTAAGTTGCTGTTGATAGATGGGAATTGCATGATGGAGGATAGCGGGCTCAAAAAATTATCATGGGCAAGTGAGTTTCCCTCCAGTTTTATTATGGGCAAGTGCGGTGCTGCTCAGGACCAATCAACAACCGTGGACCTCGGTGGAAAAGGAGCAAGGCACAAATAGTGAGTCCATCCTTCTCTAACCTTCTAGCCATGAGCGCAGCACGCATGTGTTGATGGGGTGCAAATATAATATGCTACTGTTGGTTTCATGTTTTTATTCTACTTCTCTAATGTCCTGCCTAACAGATCAAAAATACGGTAGGCTAAGCTTCAACTATTCACTCTTTGTTGCAGTCCTACTTTATTTCTTTAGGGTGATCAATTCCTGCTATGTATAGTTATTTTATTGTTTCACTGTAGACAATTGAAACTTGAAATCTATCTCTAGGTGTATGAATAGGCTGAAGCGATTCTTAGCATCCCTCGAGAAAATCTGAGACTTTGCACGAGCTTATTCTTTCTTGAGTAAAATCCACTTACGGGTCCACTGAACTTGTCCTCAAGTCTCATCGAGGTCCATGTACTTAGGAAACTAGGAATTGAGGTCCCTTTGAACTTGTTCAAAGTGTGTCATCGGGTCCAAAACGGTTTTTGGCGAAAGCGGTTTCCTTCTGATAACCGCGGGTTGCTACAGTAAAAGCAGTTTTTGTTCTTTTCATTTTTTTAGCCGGTTGAATATTTGAAAAAATCCGATAAATTATAGAAAAATTATAAAATGAAAAAATTCAACTTTTTTTTACTCCACATTAGTATATCTACAAGTGAACATATAATATGATATGCTTTAGCATAAAATTTTTACTCTGAAGCTTTTATCTTTTTTCTTTTTTTATTTATTTGGCGAATCTTTGAAAAATCATAGTAAATCATAGAAAAATTATAAAATAGAAAATCAATTATTTCAATTAATTACGAGAAAAGCATAGATCTAAAGCACATATAATATGATTTTATTGGACTAAAGCATATCATATTATATATGCACTTAGCGTAGATGTACTCATGTGGAGTCTAACAAAATTGGATTTTCTATTTTATAATTTTTCTGATTTTTCAAAGATTCAGCCAAATAAATAAAAAAAAAAAGATAAAAGCTTCGTAGCAAAAATTTTGTACTAAAGCATATCATATTATATGTTCACTTGTAGATATACTAATGTGGAGTAAAAAAAAGTTGGATTTTTCATTTTATAATTTTTCTATAATTTACTTGTGATTTTTTCAAATATTCAACCAAAACAAAAAAAATGAAAAGAACAAAAACTGCTTTTACTGTAGCAACCCGCGGTTACTGTAGCGAAACCGCTTTGCCAAAACCGGTTTTGGACACCGGATGACACACTTGAACAAGTTCGGGGACCTCAATTCCTAGTTTCCTAAGTACATGGACACGGATGAGACTTGAGGGACAAGTTCGAGGGACTGTAGTGGATTTTACTCTTCTTTCTTTTTACGTATGTGCAATAGGAGTGTAATTACGGAACATGGAAATGAAGGTGATGGTGCAATAGGAGTGCAAAGTACCTAAACAAGGAGATGGAGCCAATGGTCCGTAGGTGCATAGTCAAATGGAGGTTCAATGCTTTTAAAAAGCGTTACTATATAAGTGTGATACTTTCTACGACAGGCAGATGTAATATATATTTTTGAAATGCTTTCTTCCATAAGTTTTATTCTTGGTTATTTTATAATCCATACTACATATCCCAATCAGGTGCCCCCAACTACTATGGCTAGACTTAAGTATCAGACACTATGTGTTAACATTGCTATCTGTATGAACTATATGCATCGACTATGTTTGCGACATCACCGGCCGAATCACTAAATATCTGTATGAACTGCGGTTATTTATTTCATTTTCCAAATAGATCTGTGGCCATGACTGTGGCGCATGGGCGCGCGCAAATCACTAGTGTCTTTAGATTGGAGGAAGTAAAATAACCTATGCAAAAATATGTTGTATCTCTATCTCTATAGAGTCGAGTATGATATAGCAGTTATGCAAAAATAAGTTATGCAAAAATATGTTGTATCTCTATCGGCGATTGCCCGTGGATCCGAATTCTTTACAAAGTGGAGCGCGCGCAGCGTGCACACCACACACACACACATGTTGCAACTCCAACGTGGAGTGGAACAGAGCACGGGACGCGGCGTAGGCACGCACGTCCATTTCCTCTGCTGGATGCCAGCTCTTCTGGGAATTCGACGCGTTCTCTCCTTGCCCCGCCAATTGGCACCCTTCCCTCCCTCTGCCGCCATTGATGCCAAGGAACAAGACATCTCGCTAGCCGTACCGTACACACGGGCCGGCCATTGAAGAAGCTCCAAACGATCTAGCACGGCCACACCCACAGCTGCCTCCCTTGCAGCCAGCAACACGCGCGATCATCGTCATCTTGCCCTGCAGCTTCATTGATCATCTCCGGCTGTCCGTCCGTCCGGCAAGATGAACGAGCTCTTCACGTCGGCGTCGTTCAAGAGGTACGCGGACCTGAAGCACCAGGTGGTGCTGGACGACCTGGAGTCCGGCGTCGGCGTCGACATCGACGAGGAGGAGGAGGTGCGCGCGAGGCTCGACCGGTTCTTCGACGACGTGGAGGGCGTGAAGGAGGCCCTGCGCGGCCTCGAGTCCCTGCACCGGCGGCTGCAGTCGGCGCACGAGGAGAGCAAGACCGCGCACGACGCCCGCGCCGTCAAGGCCCTCCGCGCACGCATGGACGCCGACGTCGACCAGGTGCTCCGTCGCGCCAAGGCCGTCAAGGCCAAGCTGGAGGCGCTCGACAGCGCCAACGCCGCCAGCCGTAAGCTCCCCGGCTGCGGGCCGGGGTCATCCACCGACCGCACCCGATCCTCCGTCGTCACCGGACTCGGCAAGAAGCTCAAGGACCTCATGGACGACTTCCAGGTACGCTGGCTGTACGCAGTAGCTTAGCCGGCTCGCCGGAGTCGTGGATTGATCTCTGAACGAACGGAGAGTGCAGGGGCTGCGGACGCGGATGGCGGCGGAGTACAAGGGAGACGGTGGCGCGGCGGTACTACACGGTGACGGGGAGGAGGCGGCGGAAGGGACGGTGGAGGCGTTGATCGCGACGGGGCAGAGCGAGACGTTCCTGCAGAAGGCGATCCAGGAGCAGAAAACCTCGGCGGCGGGGCGCGCGCAGGTGCTGGACACGGTGTCGGAGATCCAGGAGCGGCACGACGCGGTGGTGGAGGTGGAGCGCAGCCTCAAGGAGCTGCACCAGGTGTTCCTGGACATGGCTGCGCTGGTGGAGGCGCAGGGGCACCAGCTCAACGACATCGAGAGCCACGTGGCGAGGGCCAGCTCCTTCGTGCTCCGCGGCGCCGTCGAGCTCGAGGCCGCACGGGAGTACCAGAGGAGCGGCCGCAAGTGGATGTGCGTCGCCGTCGTCGCCGGCGTTGTCGTCGTGGCTGTCGTCGTGCTCCCCGTCCTCGTCAACCTCCACCTCCTCACCTTCAGACGGTAGATCGATCGGTCGGTTGGCGTCGATCGATCTTGCTTGTGCTGCTACCGTAGAAGTTGGATTGCCGGTGCAGATTGCTGATCGTATAGGAGCTAGAGGAATTAAACAGTGTTGGTTACATTGGAATTGTTGTTGGTTTGTTTATTCGTTTGAGCCGGCGTAGTGGGAGGAGATCAGTAGAATATGTATTGTTCAATTCCGTGACGAATGTGTACGTACTGTACGTGGCAACAAAGCGATGTCACGCCTTCTAGTCTTAGATTCTGGCTCAGTGATCATGAGACTCCGTCTCGTTTGACCTCAATGTCCGCACGTCTGGCCTGACAAATGCCCAGGCACCAGATCGACATCGTGCAGTGCAACCTGTGGCGAGGTGAGGACATGTTTGCCGCTACTACTTGTAAGTTGAGAATTCGATAGGAATGGAAGGGATTTTGGAGTGAGTTTCCAGTAGTGCGCGGATGCGATATGATGATGTCGTCGGCAGCAGACTTGGAAGGCGTGGTAATAAAGTAAACAAGCATGTTCGTCATCCGTGGAAGGATTCTGTGATTGCGATGGAGATAATTCATTTTTGTGTAAGATAATTATCTGTTATATAACGTTATTACGTATAATTTTCGTCAAGGCACCAGTGGTCTAGTGGTAGAATAGTACCCTGCCACGGTACAGACCCGGGTTCGATTCCCGGCTGGTGCATCTTTTTTGAGTTGTCATTTTATTTTTTTGTTTGCCTGGACTTTTGGAAGTGCAAGAATCTGAGCTCATGGTTTTCGTCGAGTACATAGTATCTAAGTTTTCGTTATTCTCGTAACAAAGATTAATGCTTTTCCAGAGCTTCAATAAAGTTCATAGTTCGTATACATGTATTTGCAACATAGATACAAAAAGAAAAGCTTATAAAAATCATTAGTCTGCAGGATTAGTTGATGTGATATGGAAATTAAGCGTAACTGTGACTATTATAAGGAGATTAGTAATAAAACGGTAATAGTTAGGCTCGGTCGTCCACACGATGTAACAAATCTGGACGGCTGTTCTTGGGGCCCGGCCTGGCCGGGCCCCATCACGTTCGTGCACACGCGCCGAGCCCAAGCGCTCACCGAGGCAGGCAGGCAGCAATAGGCGTCCCTCCCTCCCTCTCTCCCTCTTCCTCCTCGCTCTCAGAGTGTCTCGTTGGCCATGGCCCTAGCCCCGAGATCCACGGCGCCACTCCACCACCTTCCCCCTCCCTCTCTCACCCCTTCCTCCTCGCTCCGTTGTGCCTTCCCGGCTGGATGCTTCGATTCGGGGAAGGCGTGGAGCCCTCCATGCTATGCCGCCGCGCCTCCGGCGAGCTCCCGTTCGCCGTGCCTGTGGGCGAGGGCCGACGTCCGCGCCCAGCGGCAAGCCCCCATCGGTGAGAGGCGCTTCCCCCCTCATGCTCCTCATTGCGGCCGAGGCGGGCCAGCCGACCAAATGAGATCTGGCCGGTGCTTCCTCCTCTCCTGCTCCTCGGCGGCTCCCCGACCCTCCCCGTCTCTCCTCGGGCAAGCACGACGGACGACGAGTTCCTCCCCAACTAGGCGGAGGAAGAAGAAGGCAATTAGTGTATGACATGTGGGTCCTCCGGAAAGTGAGGATGACTTTTCTAAAAGCTACAACAAATGAACCAAACAGAGCACACAACTAGCTTATGGGATGTCTTTCTGTTTCGCTTGTTTTAGAAGTGCGTTTCAACCCGAACCATATGTATGTTGCAAAAGTTGATCGAGTGTTTCAGTTGTTTTGGAGGTGTGTTTCAACCGAACCATATGTATGTTGCAAAAAGTAGATCAAGTGTTTTTCGGTTGTTTCGGAGGAGTGTTTCAACCGGACTATATGTATGTTGCAAAAGTAGATCGACTGTTTCACATGTTTGTAGATGTGTTTCATCGATGTTTTAGAAGGGATTTTGAGTGTTTCAATTGTTGTTTTTCGGATATTTCAAAAGTAGATCGGATGTGTTTTTCTAGTGTTTCATATTGAAGTTTTCAAATGTTTCAACTACCTTCATGTGTATGTTTCATCATGTCGTTCCCTGGTTGTTTAAAAAGTAGATTGGTGATGCCTCTTTCTTCTTCTCCCACCTTCTCGCTACATTCACTCCCATGGTAGAGCCGAGGTCAAGCTTGGAGCTCCCTCATGGCTTCATGGCTGAACCAGGGGTAGGCGGGGCCAGCCGGGGGGGCGGACCGCGGTGTGTGCAGGGGAACTAGCACGGGGGCCAGCGGGTAGGTGTGCAACCCGGCAAGCGGTTTTTGCAAGCGGGGCGGATTAAAAGGCAGGCCCATTGGGCTGGGAAGGCACGACAGCGCGGGCGTCCAGACAGCGCGTCCATCCGGGCGTCCGGGGTGCTAGTGCCCCGAATAAAAAAAATATATCGACTCACCGACTATATTTGCTATTAGTTCAAATTCAAATAAAAATGTACCGATACATGTTTGCTTTGGTTCCTTGATCACGATGGAAGCCGTCTCTTTACCTTAAGCCAAATGGATGTTAGAATTAGAATCGCCTAGGTGCCAATCTAGTGGGGTTGAACTTCTCTCAATCATGGTATAAACAAGTGCATCATGATCGAGTGAGGGAGAGAGATACAGAACCACATACCTTCCTTGGAGTTGGAGGAATTGCCGGCCATTATGTTCGTCGGGAGAAGATCTACGCACGGCTGCAATCGGTTGGAGTAGTGGTGATGTCTGGCGTGGTGAAGAGCCGGTGGTGCTTTCCATCACTGGCAGCGCCACCCTCTTAATCGGTCTAGGGGTAAAATGGTAGGGAGTGGTGGTTACTGTCGAACCTCGTAACCAGAGCTTGTGACCCCACCTACGATACTGTACGATGGGGGCCGCCAGCCGTAGATCAAAGGCCATCCAACTAGAAGAACTTTTGCAAGAGCTCCCTTTGCTAAATAAAACCTTGGTTCTGCTCTTTTCACAAAGGTGCTAAATGCAGCAGCAGCTAATATTTGCATGCTTGCAACCCAGAACACTGGGATGATAAAGAGTACATTCATGAATCATGATCCTGTGGAAAAACAACATATAAAAACAACATATATCTTTTCTTTGCTGCCGTGACATTAAATGCTTTGCACGCTATTTGTGAAATAAGAGTGGACGACCAATTTGGTTCTGCCACTTTATTTTGCCATTCTCGTACTGCATTGATTTTTTTTCACCCCAAAGCAACATGCGGTAAGTGATGCTTGTGCAGGAACGATTTGTATTTCTGTTTATTCGTGCCCGTGTTTATTAAAAAAGTTCACGCCCGTAACGTTGCTATGGGAGCAAAATAAAAAACATTGGAATGCGATAAGTCGAGCACAAAAACAGATATTATCCGTCACGATAAGTCCTGCAAGTATAAATCCATATTGTCCATCGCCGTTTTATTTCACAAGCACAACCACAAATATAAGGTAAATAATTCGGTGATGCTAGGGTGAAAATGGTCGTAAACGATCGGAAAGATACCAAATCATTTTTATTTTTATTTTTTCTCAAAAACGAAATCGATCACGATATTGTCGAGAAAACAAACGGCCTCGATATTTTAGGAATTTCAAAAAGCGATATAGTTCGTCGAAAAAATACAACGATAACGGTCGAAATCTATGATAGCGGTATCCTCAAAAAAACGATAAACACACCAAAATGTAGGGAATGAAAAGAATCATACACCTTACAACATCACCACGCTTCTTGACAATGACACAAATAAACAATCAAGTTCTAAGTTGACTTGTCATAGCATAATGATAAAAACATGAATTATTGGAGTTTCTTCTTTAGTAGAGATTGTTCCTATATGTGTGCAATCCTGGTCATATAGTTAGTTCCAAAAATATATTTGCCTTATGTGCATGTTTCTTGCGTGTCGCGTTTGATTTTGGTAATTACCAATGGTAAATTTTTTCGATTAAATACGGGGAATCTTGAACGAAGAGGGAAATATTGTTTCCGCTTTTCGTTTCCATTTATTTTTATCATTATCATTTTATTTTTTCGGTTACCACTTCCGTTTCCGTTTAGACATAAAAATCAGAAAACACTTTCGAAAACGACTTGAAAAAATCAGAAATTATTATTTTTGTTTTCATCCCTGTGCATCAGCTCAGATTAGTCGGGGGCAGCTCAGATTCTTGGACGTCCTAAATTCCATTGCAAACAAAAATTCAGCCCAAAGAAAATTGGGCTCCCCACGTCTCCTGTTTCATCTCCTGACTCCCTGCTGTTTTCCTTTTTTTTTTTTTTTTTTCTCCCCTTGCTAGTAAGTTGGGCTCCCCACGTCGGGTCCAAGGAAAGTGTTGGCCCGCCCTGGTGATTTTTCCCGTAATGCTCTTTTCTTCGCCTAATCAAAAAAAAAAAAAAAGTTCCGTGCCTTTCAATCCGGCCCAAACAAACAAAGCAGAACAGAGAATAGAGAACAGAGTTCCCTCCCTCTCCTTCCTCTGCCCCGTTCCTACAGATTACAGAAGGTCGATAGCCGTCGGTAAGGGGCCGTCGACGATGATAAGATTTTCGGCACCAACACCGTTGGGACACGCGCCGCCCGCCGAAGACGACGTCGTGCTGCACCCACTCCGCAGTGTGGAGAACACGGTTGAGATTTCGCGCAGAGGTGTTCAGCTTCAAGAAACTGGAGCCACCGACCGCACCGCTGCTAGCGTCGTCTCCGGGAGCACCGTCGCTCCCTCTGCGTCTCACCGCATGGCGCCAGGCCTCTACAGCGACACAGGCTCCGGAAGGCAAGAAAATGGTGCCGTCGACCACACCGCCACTGGCGTCGTCTCCGGGAGCACCATCGCTCCCTCTGCGTCTCACCGCACAGCGCCAGGCCTCTACAACGACACGGGCTCCGGGAGGCAAGATAATGGTGTCATCGACCACACCGACGCTAGCGTCGTCGGCAGAACCGTCGCGCTCTCCGCGTCCCTCCACACCGTCCCTAGCCTCAACATCGGCTCCGGCTCCGGGAAGTGCACCGCTGACGAAGCGGAGGAGGTTCTTGGAAGTACCGGTCGTCCTCGAGAACCTCTCCCTCCTCTGCGAGTACGGTGCAGGCGACCATGGAGCATCTTGCCTCGGATAGCGACGATACGTTCGCGACTTCCAGCGGACCGGCGTCATCCGTCTCGCAAGCCAGCACCATCCTCGGCGCCCACGCTCAGGTTAGTTTTGGATTAGATTGTTGCTTCGCATGCAGTTCTTTTCGGCAACCCTAGCGCACCCTAGTCTGAAACTCTGATTACCTGATTGTGAGTGATTCTTGTCTATTTCATTATAGTACTCATATTAGTTTAATTTGCGCATTTGATTCATGGTTCGAGTTCTTTTTAGCCATCCTAGCAAAGTCTGAATCTCTGAATGTTTGTCTGAATGTCTGGGTGCGAATTCTTGGATTCGTTTCAACAGGGAGCCTTCTGAGGAGGTCCTGCGGTGGAAGTCATCGCCGGCGCACCGACGTTGAGTAGCCTATTCGTCGTTTTGGTGCGAGGAGACGTACTTACCGGCGAAGAGGTACATATCCTCCCTCTCTCTCTGTCCTTGGAAGCCTCGGGCCTTCGAGCGTCTCGTGAAGTCCTGATTTGCTTTCCATTGCAGCAGCCCTCTAGGAGCCGATCCGGGAGGCGACCCCGGCGGACGTAGGAGCCCAGCCCATGCTTCCTCTACAACGGAGGAGAGACGGTGACCTGGTTGTTGTCGTGCTATCAGCGCGAGATATGTGCAAGTTGCGCAGCGATGGAGGGAGACGCAAGGTGCTACTGTTACCATCGGCCAGCCGACCAGTTCCTCTTTCAGGCTCCGTACCGCCCATGCCCCAGGGGATTTGCACATTGTTGCGCAAACCCTAGCTACCTGGCAGGTGTTCTCGTCGTGGACCGCCCTCTGTACGTCATTGTGCACTACTATCATGCTGAGGATAGTGTGTACCACCTTCTAGACCGTGCAGGGGGTAAGATTCAGCTTCTAGTTCTTTTTCATGGATGTGTCCAATTGGACTCGCCACGCGCTTGTGGATAGAGTTAGGTCTCATGATCTGATTCTCTAAATAACAGCAAGTTGGGCTTCCTATCAGCTTCATACAATAAGAACAACCATTGCAGGAATCACGCCAACATGAGGGGCTATTGCTTCGAAAGTGTCAATCTCGTGGAACTTCTTGAGGATCTCACCGAAGGCAAGATTGAGGGAGAGATCCATGACGCCGAAATCAGAATGACTCGAATCGAGCCGGAGATCACCGGCGGTGAGCTACTCAAACTTCGAACAGGGCGCATACCAAATTTTCATCATAACAAATCAATAGAATAAAACAAGGGCACAATCGGGGTGCATACTAATTTTTCATCATAACAAATCAATGCATGTTAAGTACAAATCCCTCTCGTTCATCATCATGTTCAATCCTGTGCTTAGCCCTGTGTTAGCAGGAAGTAGGAAGAGGAGGAGGAGGAGAAGCTTGGGAAAGGGGAAAAAGTCTAATGATGACAAACTGAATTCAAATTTAAGGATTTTGGTTACAAAAAATGTTTGATGACTCTCTCAACTTTCTCTCCACTATTTATGGTAATGCTCTCAACCACTCGGGGCCAACATCCATCTTGCTGGACTTCAGCTTCCTCTTGGGCCTGGATGGGCCTGTGGCTTAATCACTGGGAACAATATCTTGGGCCGGGTCCTGGGGAGTAGCCTGAGGGCACTCCAACGCAGACTCTATCATGTAGAGTAAAGGCCATTTATCATCACAGGTGTTAGCACTCAGGGGACTTCTCACGTGCAGACTCTATCATGTAGCCTAAGCTTATTTATTATCTTCATATTTGTTGTATTTTGATGATAGATGATGTGGTGCTGATGTGGTAGTATATGTCTGATGCATCGGGATGAGACCACTGTGGTGGGACTGGGAAATCATGCTGCGAGACGTGAATTTGGGCATCAATCTGGCAGCATATTCGAGCTCGTCGGGATGGACACACTAATGTCTTCATGTCCCATCCTTTTCCTTGTAGATTGCAGACACGATAAAAAACCATATCCCTAATTTATATATGCAATGAATTTTTGCAAAAAGAAAAGTTTGGGTGCATTTTGCATCTAGCTTATGGATTTCGATTTGGGCAGAGATGTCTGATGCATCGGGATGAGACCATTGTGGTGGGACTGGGAAATCATGCTGCGAGATGTGAATTTGGGCATCAATGTGGCAGCATATTCGAGCTCGTCGGGATGGACACGTTGATGTCTAAATGTCTCATCCTTTTCTTTTGTAGATTGTAGAATGTCAAGTTATGCTCTTCAGCTTTATTCACAAATTGGATTGCTTGTTCTGGACAATTGCATGACTGGAATTTAACTTACTGTATAATAATTAATAAAACATTATCTTAGGTGAATTATGGAAATGCCTATAAAATAGAGTTTGCAGCCTGCGATATCCGTGATTGAATGTGTTACTTTCACAAAACTTGTTTTGGATTAAATGTCACTTTAATATCATTGTTTAATTTCATAGTGTTATTTTTATCATGCGATCATGTGTTTTTATATATAAAATTTAGTTATTCCAGAAGAACGCACCGCTACTTAACTAGTTATATCATATAAGAATCTTAAGGTAGCCGCCTAATTATCTATTTGCACATAACATAAGTATGGTAAATTTATCAATTTTATTCGAAATCTATATCTATACCTAATAATAAAACACGAAAATTTATGTCAATCTGCCCCTAATCTGTCCGCCTAAGCCTTTGTTTCTGTCCGCCTCCTGCCAATTTTTTGTCCGCCTTCGCCCTGCTGCGTGACTCGTATCGTACATGCATGGTTGCTTGGTAGGTCAGGGTTTGGGCTTCAGCAGAGTTGGAAACGGACAAGAAAAGAGAAGTTTTCCAAACGGAAGCGAATTCATGCCACCGTGCATTAGATTTGAGATTAAAAACAAGAGTTTCCAAAACGGATGCAATAGATATCGAATTTAAGAAAGACAACTACAAGCGGCTGCGGCAGACTCACGGGGATGATCTATGGCGATAAGCCTTCTGTTGCTCGCCGTTTGCTTCAAGAAATCGAGAAAAATGCAAAGCAAATCAAATGTAGAAAGAAAGTGGCATGGCCGCCCACTGCAAACAACAGAAGAGGACACGACGAGCAGCTGCGGCGGCGCGCCGCCGTCGCCGGTGCCGTACGCCCGTGCCGCCAGAGCCATGCCCGAGCTATGCCCGAGCTGAGCGTCGCCGCACGCCATGCCGAACCTGCCCCCTCCATTCCTCTATCCCCTCTGTTACTCCTCTCTCGCGTCAAGCAATGCTACCACGAGCACAGCCCCCATTCGTAACACATTTTAGTACCTTAAGTTTGACCAATTATAAATAAGAAATATCAACATTTATGTGGTCAAATAAATACCATTAGATTAATTACGAAATGTAGTTTCATGATATTTTTTTTTTCTGAATCCATAAATATGATTATTATTTTCAAGAAAATTGATTAAACATGAACAACAGGCAACCCATAGTTGCATTTTTGGGATAGAAGTAGTAATAGATTAGCTTTTTATCCTCCTTTATTCTCTTCACTTAGCTCTAATTCATTTATTTTTCTTTTCCCAATGACATTTGTTACAAATATTACTAATACATACAAATTAAACGGAAACGATTTGATGATAAATCTCAAATGTTCTTTCCATGTTGCAAATCTAAAGGCTTTCAAGTATAACAATACAGTTTTTTTTCTCCCGTTGCAACACACGGGCATATTTGCTAGTTATAAATAAAGAATAGAAAAAGAAATAAAGGAGGTATAAAAGTAGTCGCGGGAGGACATCCACCGCTGCAGTACCAAATACATACAACCGGCCCGTGTCCCTTGATTTTTTTTTAAATTTTATTTTAACCTTTTTTTTTAAAGAAAAACTATTTTTAACTTGACTAAAAAAAAATTTCGTGAATAACCTTTTTGGTCATACATAGACCCATGTGGCGGCGCGCGTCATGCATGTGCATGCATGCGGGGCTGCTGCACACGGCCCGGCCGCATGCGGTCCATGCCGACGTGGCGGGGTCCTGTCGCGCCGTAGATCAAGCAGAAGACAAGTTATAACAAGAACAAAATGAATTAAAAGTATTATATAGCCCCAAATTTTAATTCAGGCTAAGAGATGACAAGAACGGAAGCCCTATCAAATTCCATATTTTAAAAGCATATGTTTCCAGTACTATGCAAAGAATATTGCCAAAAAGTGAGCATGTATTAGTGGACTCAGTTAGCGTGACATTGTGCGGGCATGTCAAAACGTGACAAACTCTCCATCTCTCCCTCCAAAACGAATCAATGGCTGCCTTCGTTGGGCCCGCACGATGAAAAAAACTCCACTTCAGCAGCCAGACGGATGGAAACGGAGGTTCACGACATCCATATCGCACGCCGCGTCGGACGCCGGCTTCGCCTCGTGCTGTCCGGCGCCACAACGAGCTAGCCGGGAGGGCGCGCCGCCCGAGACAAGAGAGATGGGAGGCCGCCAGGCCGCCGCGAGGGAGGAGACCGGGCGCCGTCACATCGGTGGAGGCTCGCCGCCGAGCGCTGGAGGCTCGCGAGACGCGAGCGCGGGATTTGGGGGCGGATTTTGCCGCTGTTCGCCTCCGTCTCTCGCGGGTAGCCCCCGAAACCGGATGTTTTGCGGGCCCAACAAAGGTAACTTTTGGATTTGTTTTGGAGGGCTGAGATGGAGAGTATGTCACGCTTTGACATGCCCGCACAATGTCACGCAATCCTGAAATCCCCCAGATAAGATATACCGCACCGCGGCAAGCGAGTATACATAATTTGAAATTGTGGTGGCTAGTATCACAAAGATTCATCTACATATCTGTGGACTATAAATTTCACCTATTGGGAGTAAACTATAGCAAGTTCAAAATTGCCTGTACTACATATTTCAGAATTATATAAATATAAATATTTGCTAAAGCTACAATTTAAATTGTAAAATAATGCCATGCTATGCGATCAGCACTCCAGAGAACTTCAATTGTAAAATAATGCTATGCGATCAGCACTCCAGATAACTTGAGGCGCTGCTTGAGGATGCGGCGCTGGCGCTGGATGCGCACGACCTTGGGCCACTTGATGAAGCGGTGGAGCTCCTTCTTGGGCGGAAGGGCGCCGCCGATCCCGAACTGCTTCGGCCTCTTCTCCAACAGCGGGTTCGTCACCACCTGCGCCAACCAAACCCACAAACAAATCAAACCAAGCTCGAAACAGCAAGCCAACAAACAACAAGAAGCACGCTAGATTGCACGGATCAGGGTCATACCGGCCGCATTCTCCCAAACTGGACCGGGCCGACCAATCACCGACGTGACGTGACACGCCGCCGGCCGGCCGGCCGGCTGGCAGGCAGGGCAACCTCATTTCCTCCGCCGTGGATGTGGAGGCTAGTGTGAGCTCACCGGGAGGTGGGGCCCGCGCTGTAGGCTATCTACTTCGGGTGCCACGTGTCCGGTGTCTTGCTAGCAGGGAGGTCGCTCTCCGTGTGGACTCGTACCACCAACCCGCAACCGCCGTCCGCCGCGCCCCCGGAGTTCTCCGATTTTTCAAATTCCCCCAACTGAAAATGGAAGGGGATCATCAAGTCGAGCCCCTTAATTATTGGCGGAAATCGGAATCCAATGAGGGAGGTAGTATTTGCATTGAGGCCCTATACATAGCCGCCATTTGCAGTTCGGGCTTCTTCAGACGCAGTCCCAGTTCCCAGACACGGCAGGAAGGCGACGCCGGCGTGAGCGAACCGCCGCAGCCGCAGCCGCCGCGCCCTCGTGTCAGGTAACTCCGTCTTTCCCCTTCCCTCGCGACCCCTTCGGTTGCCACCAATTGCCTCATCGCGATCTCGCGCGTGTTGTTCGCTTGCACGCGGCGGCATTTTACCGTCACGCGGATCTGGACTGGCACTCCCCGTTTCAAGTGTTGATTCGTTAGCGATTATGGCGGGCGTGGGAATTGCGTTGTTCTCCGCGGTGGATCTAGCAGGGGTGGCAGTGGAGAGCTGCGGGAGTGAGGGCTTGTCTCACTTAGTTCCCCTCGATAGTGGGAGCTCCATTTTTTTTTTGGCATGTTACTTTATCACTGTGGATGATTATGCCCTTTTTACCTATTTAATCTCCACTTGTTAGGAACGGAGTGACATTTTTCATTTTGTTCTTTAGTGCCTTTATTCTGACAATAATCCATGCAGGTTGCAAGGTCTGAAAAATGTCTGAAAGGGCTTTGAAAGATCTCAATATTTCTCAATCAGCAGACCTGGAGAATGGAAAAGACAATTCTGTGAAATCCTGCATCACCAAGCCTGTGTTGAATGGCAACAAGTGTGCCAACAAGGGAGAAAAGGCTCTGTCTGCTTGCCAAGACGCTGTGACTAATGGAAATGAGGCTGTAATTGCTGACGTGGAGTACATTGATTCGGAAAATCTAGTAGATCTCCCAGATGTCGATGGAGCTCTAAGTGTATGGCACTGGTTTGCATATTCATGATATTTTATTGGACAGATGGGTTTCTCTTTGTTTGTTGGTTGTAGTCAGAGCTGAGTTTTATCTTTTTTATTCTTGAACAGACCTTAACTAAAAGGTTGGATTCAAAGGACTGGGTCATGACATGTGAAGCTCTCAACAATATTCGTCAGCTGGCAATGTATCACAAGGAACGATTGCAGGAGCTTCTGTAAGTTTTTCCCTACCATATATGCAGAAAAAATGTGTCCCTGTTTAGACAAACCTTCTGATATCTTCTGGAACCACTTACATGCTAGTGGTACAGAATCACATATCTGCTTTACTGTTTGAATTGCAGGGAGCCTCTAGTTCCTCTTATCGTGAAATCTGTGAAGAATCCAAGAAGTGCTCTATGCAAAACAGCACTAATGACTTGTGCTGACATCTTTAAGGCCTATGGTGACTTAATGGTTGACTCAATCGATCCACTGGTGAGTATTCCTATTCATTTAAAATTTCGTCTATCAACTATAAGGTTTCTGAAAACATTATTCTTCTTTTTTTGTCAAATACCTTCACAGCTACTACAATTGTTCCTAAAGGCTTCACAAGATAAGCGATTTATTTGTGAAGCTGCTGAGGCGACTCTTATATCCATGACAAATTGGATCTCCCTTTACTACTGTTGCCAAGAATGCAGCCTTACCTCAAGAACAGGAACCCACGGATTCGAGCAAAAGCATCAGTGTGTTTCAGCAAGAGTGTACCCCCGCCTTGTAAGTGAAATTTCTTGCCTGAAAATTTTGTATGGTGTGTTTCAGCAAAAGCATCAGTGTGTATCAATAAAAGCTTTATCTAGTCCCAATTCTTACTATAAATAAAAGAATCATAAATATTTTTAAAAATTCAGATTATAATTTCCTTATCTGATGTTCCAGGTGATCAATCAAGTAGTTAATATTTTAGTTTCCTTGCAAGCCTTCTCCGTCCAATATATTTTTTCATACTTTGTATAAACATTGAATCTCCTAAGGCTGTGTTCGGTTGTCCAGGATTTGCTCCAGGAACTATTCCTACTTATCAAAACTATGCAATTTAGTGAACCAATTCTAGATGGAATAATTCCAGGGTCTCAATCCATGGCAAACGAACGAGCCCAAGTCATAAAGTGGAGGTGGGCGGTAGCCAATAATTAGGTAGTTGGCATGTTAGGGGTTTGATGGTTTAGAATATTGTGATGGCAGACACATAGTTAGCTGTAGGTTGTATGTCTTGATGCCTTAACTCATATTTTGCTGTCATCTTCAATAGCACGATGGGAGGTTGAATGTATCAATTTTGTGTACTGTAGATATACATGCATTAGTCAATATTTTTGTCGTCTTCATGTCATTAACTTGAGGTTTATGTTACAACAACAATGTTTTTCTTTTTGTCTAGGATGTGGCGGGAATCAAACAATATGGTATGGATAAGCTCATCCAGATTGCAGCAACTCAGCTTAGTGACCAGCTTCCGAATCAAGGGAGGCTGCTCGCAACCTGGCACTGGAACTACAAGTATTCTATGAGAAGTCCTCAACTTCTGACAAAGATGAGGGCGAGCCTTCTACTTCACAAGATACTGAATCATGGGAAGCTTTCTGCCAGTCAAGCTCTCTGCGTTGAGCGCCCAAGCCATCCTTCGCGTGGCGTCTACTGCTACAAAAGAAGGTGTCACCTCTACTGCTACAAAAGAGGATGTCACCTTTGCCCCAAAAGAAGGCCTGGCTGTGGGTTGCTAGCATAAGCCACAATGAGAGATTGCAATTTTTTTCTTGATGTACATGCTTTTGGTTCGTCCTTCGTCACATCCAGTCGTGAAAAAGATTAATTATTGGTTCAGGAATTCAGCTGTCACCACGGTGTTAATATTGGCGTGAGATATATTCATTATAGTTGACTATACAATCATTTCGTTCCACTACTTGGTATTGATTGGTCAAGTGATTTTTTTCTATAGCTTATCGAGTCCCTTTTCTTTCTCTTCGGGTGCTGGCTCTGTTACTTTGAAGGAAATGGCTCTATTTTTGGTTGTTAAGATCTTGGTGTTGATTTCATTATCTGATGGAGTAATCACCTACTGCATGTGTCGGCAATTTGGCTCTATTTAGTACAGCTTATTTGTGAAGTGCTTTGTAAATAAGCGGCACAAATAGATCGAGTTGAAGTGGATATAAAAATAATCTGGTTTGATTTAACTCCTGTTTTTATAATACAAACACGAGCGGTGGGATTAAGTGAGGCTAGGATGAGCTCTAGAAAAAACATATTTTGTTATTGCTTCAGGCCCATAAGCAGTTTATAAGTTATACCAAACAGGATATTTGCTCTCTGTGTAGCGGAGTATGACACTTACCACTGCTCAAGGTTTTGTGGTCGTTCGTAAAGTTTCTCTGTCATCAGCTTGCTAGTTTTCGTCGAGGATGCGTTTGCTGTTAGATGTGATCAGTGAAGAATTAACACGAAGTGTTACTTAGTTAAAAACACACACACGCACCATACGTTACGTATGGTTACGAGAAGAGTTAGCAAACTTTTAATGTTTTATATGGTCACGAGAAGAGTTTACCACCACAGACAAACAAATTAACGAGAAGAATTTTTCATATCACCTTAAAAGTTCAATATAAGTTGTTCCCTCTGTTCCAAATTTTAGTTCACAGATGCGGGTCGATTGAATTCCTCCGAAATGAGCGGACCACTCCAACCCACATCCACGTCGTCGCATGCGCTAGCGTCTCCGTCTGTTGGGACGAGGCCGCGTGGGGATTAGGGCAGCGCTGGAGAGGTCGGCGGCGCCCGACGTGGTGGAGGCCCGATTGCCCGACGCCAACACGTTGAGTCTGCTCGCTGCGTGCACGTGCGTCCGCGCCCTGCGCTGTGTTGAACGACGGGGAGCTGGGCGGGTTGGGACGGGTTGAGTTTTGTTTTGTCACTTGTTGCAAGTCATGTTTTGTTTTAACCTTTTAGCTAGCATTGTGTATTTTTTGTTTTGGGTTAACCCACTGATAACGGCGGGTTGGGATGAGTTGAGTAGATCATTTTGTGGGCTGACAACGGGGGGACGGGTTGGGTAGATCATTTTGTAGGGTAGGGTGGGCGGGTGAACTGACTCTTCGTTTTGGGCGCGGGCGGGTTTGGCCCCAAAGCATACGATCGTCTGTATATATAGGCCTACATATGGATGTTTGGTTGGCAGCCTTACCTTGCCACGCCAAACTTAGGCACGCTGTGGCGGAGGTGGGGCGGAGGCGAAGAAAATGGCCGCCACAACTGCCACGGCTTGCATGCACTACACGACAAGAAATAAACGCAAAACGACAACATGCGCGGCGCAAAACGACAACATGCGTAGGCGGTGGCGGCCAAAAATAGAACATCAACCAAACAGTAGCCAAACACGCGGTGGCGGCCTAACTTTCCGTGTGGCTGGATGCGGCGACAACCAAACATCCCCTATATAGTCTGTGAATGTACCAAATGGATATTTCAAGTTGCCGGTAAAATGAGAAACATCAAATCAAATTCATAGTGGCACGGTTGTAATTACAACCGATTAAAAAGTCCCCTCCCCTCCAGACTCGTCCCTCCGCCGCCGTTTGTCGTTGCTGGCCACGAAAAAGGCTGTGCGGCTCCTCTGTCATTGCCGGGAGCGCCGCGGTGCTCCCCGTCCTCGTCGAGTGCGACACCGGATCCGGCGCTGCCGTCCTCACCAAGATCCTGAGTGTCGACGGTCGTTTCCTCTGATCCTGCAGCCACCAGATCGGGGCGGTGGCTCCATCCTCGCCGGGTGTGTCACCGGAGTGGGGCTGCGCTCCCGTCCTCTTACCGCGTGGCATCGGACCGGCATTGCCGCCCTTACCAAGCGCCGCGCTTGGCGCCGTTGGTGTCAGCGCCGTCTCCCTCGCCAGTGTTGAGCACCGATCAGGTACGCCCACTCCTTGGCTTCCGTTCCTGTTGTGCAAAACGGAGCACCCAAACCCAAGCTATCTGTATTCGGATCTAATCCAATATTCCAATTACAAGTGTGGTATGCATGTATTATTATGCCTATAATTTTTTTGCCAAAAATATTGGATGTGTACACCAATGTTCCTGCCCAAACCCTAACTTAAAAGTTGTTTGTCTATTCGTATCCGCATCTGATCTAATTATGACTGATGAAATGGATACACATATTTTTCCCCAAGCATTGTTGGCTATACATTTGTACACCCATATAACTAACTTTACACCGTTTGCCTGTGAACCCGCAATGCTCCTCGCCAAGCTCGCCACATCAACATGAGGCTTAACAAGGTGGAAGTGAACCTTATAAGGCTGCTGGAGGCCGCTCCCAGGCAGCAAAATCAGGCTAAACTTGTCTATGTATGTAAGAGTAGCTAATATGAATTTCTTATATAGTTTGATTTCCATCCTGCATAGTTGATTTGAAGGAAAAGAAGTAGATATAGTCTCATTCTGTTTCTTTTTGTTAGTGATAGAGAACAATCTCAGCCTGTTTTGTTTCAGTATCAACACATGGTATCTGAATCTTCTACCAATTTGAATTTGGGTTAGCTGTTTTACTAATTACTTACCACCTCTGTTCCAGTGCAGTATGTAACCACAGCCCGGGAGCTGTTGGAGCAGCTAGGAGCCGAGACTACACCAGAAGGGATATCAAGGTGCGTTCTCACATTGAATGTTTTTGTTTGGAATACTGATATACATATATAGTGATGTGGTGGTTATTTGTGCACTATATAATATTTCTTAAGGTTCCGTTGTTTTAATGAAGAAGGAAAATAATCTTCCATATGACAGCAGCAAACAAAAACAGGAAACTGTTATACATAAATCTCCACTAATCTTGCCCATGCAGCAGTATAACTGTCTACATTTTGCATCAATGTAAATCCTCAAACATGTACAGGGAGTACTGTCTGCTAATTTAGAATACATTCTGATAAGCCTTTTGCATTTTGCTGCTATTTCTTTATGACTTCACATTCGATGAGTGAGAAAATGCCACCCCCCACCCCCACTCCCCCCCAAAAAAAAAAAAAAAAACAGAATGAGGATTGAGGGCCTTATTATCTTATCAGAATAGCCTTTTCTTTAGACATGAGTGCTCCACTAACCTAGCTTCCAGAAAAAAAAAAACATTCTTCTGCCATGAAAGGCACCATGGGTCGATCAATTGATAAATGCATGGTTTCTCTTTTCAGGTTTAATAAAATTATGTTCCTGAATCAGCGCTCTTTCTGTACTGCATCTCAAACACGTATATAAAAGACCCATACTTATAAGTTCCTGCAATCTTTTCTTGATGGCCTTCATTTTGATGGTAGCAGTTTCTAGGCTATTGCTTGACCTTGTTTTATGAACAATACTATGACTGTTTCAGTGGTCTTAGTAATTGGTGTAGCAAAGCAAGCTTTTACCCCAGTTAAACCTTCCAAGTGCTGCTTCTTACATTTTTGTGTGATCAGAAGAACATTTTTTTTTTTTTCTGATGAATTTGTTCCCTTTTCAGCATTTCAAAAGCTAAGCTTTCTGAGTATTCTGAAAAGATTGAAGCACTAGCTTCCAGGCTTGCTGCTTCAGTGGTATGTTTCTATTGTATCGACTCATTTGTTTGAATTCTTTCCATTACCACGCTTAGTTCATTTGCTTGCACTTCATAGAATTTAAAGCAATCACAGTATCACACCATATAACGTTAGTCTTTATGTGAACCATTACCTCTGATACCTTTCTTATTAGTTATTATTACTATATTATTGTTGGTGCAGCCTGAAAATGGAAAGCCAATTATTGAAAGCAGAGATAAAATCTCTTATGAAGAAGCAAAGCCAGAAAGCCCAATATCTTTATCATCAGGACTGCGAAGGAGATCAACGTAAGTTAAATTTGGTCATTTTGCCTGTTTTCATTTCTTATAGTTACATCTATATAACTGATGAAATTAAATAGAGTCCATGCTGAAGTTGGACCAAGCCATCAGGAAGGAAAAGGAGATATTGGAGCACCTATAAAATTGGATGCAGAAGCTCAGGCTCACATTGAGAAGCATAGGTATGCCATTTTTGTCTTAATCTGTGAGAGCTCAATAGCCACATTATTCTTATGCACAGTTTCTTCATTGCACATGAGCAACCTATTTACTGGCTCCATTTGTTTCTGGTGTCATTACTCACTAAAATTGTTGTGTTGGAAATAAGATATAAATTGCTGTGGTGGAAGCTATAACTTATAAATTGTTGTGTTGGAATCTATAATTTGTGCATGTGTATTAGCTTCATTCTTGTTCTAATTGTTTCAAGAAATGTGCATAAATTTTTTTGTGTCATCAAATGAAGATTGTGCTCTTACTGTTACTTTCTTACCACACAGGAAGCTCCAAGAAGATTTAACTGATGAAATGGTCGAGTTAGCACGGCAACTGAAGGAAAGTAGCCTAACGATGAACCAATCGGTGCAGGAGACAGAGAAGGTATTTTTCTTTGATCTAGTCCTCAAATTTCTGTTGTGTTGACACAATGGTTTATATGTGGATAAAGTTGTATTGATATTGCAATGATGAATTCCTTCAGTTGTGTGCTTGTTGAGAATGTTACCTTATCTGCTGATGCAGATCCTTGATTCTACCGAGAGGGCCGTCGAGCGCAGCTTGGCAAGCACGGGCCAGGCAACCTCACGAGCTGCTGAGGTCTACTCACTAGCTTCCAAGACTACGTGCTTCCAGTGGCTGCTAATGTTTCTGATGACCTGCATGTTTGTAATGGTGGTTCTGCTCATAAGGATCACTTGAAGGACGAGGCTGTAGCAGGCACTCCAATCTTCTATTCACCCTAGGACTTTGTTTCATGGTAACTCTTTGTGGTCATGGTGTTTTCTCGACCAAGTGTCTCCAAGCAAACAAGCCTGTAGTATGAGAAACTGGAAGACAACTGCCTGTACAGAGGCTTGATGATTACTGTTTGATTGGTCAGTTAGGCATGAGTGACTCCCTAGACTAATAATATGGAAATTGCTATCTCAGGCGCCTGAATTTTTAAAAATTTTTGAGGCGACAATCTCATACAATTAACTAGTATATTTGAAAAGGCAACTCACATGATCCAATTTACTCCTCCGGGGATGGTATTATAAGTCGTTTAGACATGTGACACGGTCTCTAAAACACAACTTTGACCTCTTATTATTATAAAAATATTTATGAAAATGTGATATATGTATACTTTTATTAAAGATTTTTAAGACAAATCTATCCATATAATTTTTACATTTACAAACTCAACAACTTAAAAGTTATTGATGATTTATATTTCCAATGTTTGACCCAAACTCATTCAAAACAACTTCTAATACCAGCCCGGAGGGAAGTACATTTTATTAGTTCCGTGTACTACGCAGCCACTGTATTGATATGGATCTGTCGGTGCACACGGCAATGTCTCAACCCCTTGAAGCCAATCTGCAGAACCGCCTCAGTCAGCAAGCAATGGCCGAGCTGCAGCTTCTGTCCACTATCCTTCAGGATGAGCTGAGTGACGAACCTGACGACCGAACCTGCTTCTTCGAGAACAGAGACCAACGACTGCAATCGGGGCTAATCTACAAGGCATCCATGAGAAGCGACACGGTGTGCCCAGCCTACCGTTTTGTGTGGGAGAACTTCGCACCCCCTAGGGTGAAGTTCTTCGGCTGGCTGCTGACCAAGAACAGGATCCACTGTAAAAGTAACCTGCTCGCCAAACATGTGATTGATGATGACTGCTGTGCCATTTGCGGGCAAGAATCAGAAACTGCGGACCATCTGATCTCAGGGTGCTCCTTTGTCCAATCCTTTTGGGCGCGCATTGGTTGGTCGCCTGCCGGAGTTGCTGAAGTCCATTGCCTGTGGGATACCTGTGCTCCTGTCCAGATGCCGAGAAGGATGCTGGCCTCCCTGATACTGCTACTGTGCTAGGAAATTTGGAAACATAGGCATGATGTAGTGTTCAGAGCGATGCCGCCCAGCTTGCCGCGCCTCATCTCTGCTTGCCGCGAGTCTGCACATCTGTGGAGGAGTAGGCTACCTAAAAACGATGCCCAATTGTACTCACTGTGGTGTAATCATCTTCCTATCTAGCCGCTCCACCTCATGTAATCTGATTCTTGTAATCCCCTGCAACCCTGTTGCAGGAACTGTTTAGGCCAATGGCCTTGCCACCCTCTGGCCATGCCGGCATCTGTGGCTTAATATATCAGGATTTTGCTTTTTACGTCGAAATTAGGGTCCTGACTCCTGACATCATCTTGCTAGCGTTCGTGGAGGATGCGAATTGCTGTTAGATGTGATCAGTGAAGAATTAACACCATGCATTACGTTCACAAATTTCGGTTCCGCTGTCCGATATTGTCGATCGCGAACGCTGGTCGGAGGCCACGTTTTGGAAAGAGTAGGAATGCTAAAACGTTCCGATCCAAATTCGGTTCCTAGTCACGACGGAAGCTGTGTCTTTAGTCTTTCCCTTCAACCAAATCGACTCAGACAGAAACAAAAACCTGTATGGGTGTTGGCCGCAAATCCATTACGGTTACGGGTGGCACGTCGTCACCAAGTATATACCTATCGCTTACGGCCTTATAACCAGCTAAAGTTCGTGGAGTCTTCTTGTACTACAAAAAGAGTCGAGGGCATGCTGCCGGATCCAATCCAATCATCCTCCGAGGTAGAAACCCTTTTCCAATCAGATTGAATCATGCAGCAAAGCGTATCCTCTCCTCTTTCAGATCCAGCCTTGCAGCCCCTGCTTGCCATGGCGCTGCGCAATCTGTCCGGTGCTCTTCCCCCGGCTCCAGAACCCCATGACGACCATGAACCGCCTCTAGCAGACACCTCTGACTCCGAGGTAGAAGACACATCTGACTCTGAGGTGCAGGTATGTTGTTCGATCGCTAGCTTTTGATGATGGATCACCATGCGTGCATGCGATCAGCTAGCTAGTTCTTGAATCCGCCGGCCGATCGATTGGTAATCACCAAACCACGGCACAAACAGTGCAGTCCGAAATTCGTTGCAACTTGCAAAGTACCGTATATTGAAGGGTTTCGTTAATTTTTCTCAAGTTATTTACCATGAATTTTTTGCTTAATGTAGGTGTAATTTACTCCGGAAAGGAATGCCCTAGCCAAAATCGTTTATTTTTATTCGTCCTTGTTGCCCTCTTATTTTAGAAAGAGGACCGTATTTATTTTTAGAAATTTTTATTGTCTAGCTAGTTTTTACTCGTGCACTGCCACATCTCTCAACTTTGTTTCTCAATCTATATATATAAAGTTTATCCCTACAAGTCTATCTCAACATGCAAGCCGCCTACACCATCGGATGGTGACCATCCCACTAACTATCCACATTACCTCTCGCTAATATATATATATTTCATCTCATTAACTTCAACCTATTAATTGCAACTTGCAAGCTACCCATATCATTTCCATTCCATTATATGTGCGCAGTATCTTCTAGACTTCTAGCTAATATAAAATTAAGAGCTCCTTGCAGGAAACTGAAATTGGTGAGCGGATGGAGAAGGAGGTAGATCAATTTCTTGAGAAAATTAAAGAATGCTGGGATGGAGATAAATGAAGAGATGGCCAAAATTATAGAAGAAGGGAGAGCTCGAATACCTCAAGCCGCAAGGTATTGTACGGGGCAGGACATGAGTATGCACTTAG
This sequence comes from Hyparrhenia diplandra, assembly GCA_015847255.1. Lineage (NCBI taxonomy): Eukaryota > Viridiplantae > Streptophyta > Magnoliopsida > Poales > Poaceae > Hyparrhenia > Hyparrhenia diplandra. Next base: position 80,016 of record JADLZK010009580.1, on the reverse strand, counting down.
GACCTGTTTGGATCAACTAGGACTAATGATTAGCCAACTAGTGAAATCACTAGTCCTAATAGTTAAGTTTTATGGACTAGTGAACTAACAACTAGTTGAGTCTTGGTCTAATTGGTAGAACATCTCTAAGAGTTCCCTAAATCCCTTACTAATCCTTAGTTTTTAGTAAAATGAGAAAAATCCCTTTCCAACAACTCCTAATTTATCCTCCTAATCTTTTTACAACTAAATCTTGAAGGACCCGGAAAGAATAAAGAGTAGGAAAGGGTTCATGATGCAAGTGTACAAGAGAGAAATAATATATAAAAGTGGTTAGGATAATTTAGAAATAGTATAGGATTCTTGATGTGAAATTGTCTTCTATATTTTAGGAGTGGATTATTAGAAACTCTTGGAGATGGTCTTCTTTATTTCTTTCAATATTTTTTTTTTAGGAGTTATAAAACTATAGGTTTTTATAAGTAAAAGTTAAGATACTTTTGGAGCTGCTCTTAGTCCGCTCACTAATCCACTTGTTTGGATCCTTTTGAGCTAGTTGTTAGTAGTTTATGAGATCCAAACATGTGCTTAGTATATTGTAATTGCTTTATTTATTTATTTGCTCATACCCAAAATAATAGAAACCAACTATTATTAATTATTTGTTTACCCCCTTATATTCTTTGTATACTTGGATTTACAGAGACGTTGTCATGGAATCAGAAAACAAGGCGGAGATCAGTTGGCGACATTGGAAGGCTCCTGTTAATCTCTCACTCCTCGCTTTTGGAATTGCATCGGGTTTTGCTGGCTCCTGGCTAGGACTCAAATTTTGTCTAAGGCAAGCGATAAAGGATATTATAAAGGATTTTTTAAAGCGTCATGGCAATGGCACGCCTCTTCCTGATGACTTTCTTTAGCCTAGGTTGACAACTATACAGTGTCCTAATGCACTTTCTAAAAATGTTTATATATTTCCAGATTAGTCTTATAAGTACACATCAACGGTCCTCTTTTTGAGGACTGCGATGTATCTTTGTTGCTTTAATATAATATATATGTTGTTGCTTGTCAAAAAAAAAAAAAAAAAAACTGTTGGTCGTGTCTCGCTCTGTGTGCGAACGGGATCGCAGATGCGGTTGCCATAGTCTGACATAGATTGATGGGATCGAATAGCCCTTAGAATTGTTGATCTCCGATTACCTGTGATGTACTACGACGTTGCATTGCGTCTAGTGACCGCACGCCCACACAGTTCCCAAGTCGCCCCGGGTCGCTTATATAGAAGCTCATGTATACATTATACTAAGAGTAAAGGTCAGTTTTTTTCCTGTTCCTAGCCACATTTTTAGTATTATGTTTCCTTTTTTATTGACGATGGATCCATGAATCAGTGAACAAACTATATGTTGTTTATTGTTAATTTCTCTTTCTTGCCTTCTGGCTCGTGGGCCAAACGAGCCTACTCGAGCTACTTATCGCGCTGTAACAAGCCAAGCCGAGCCGAGTCGATATCCAACCTCACCTAGGAAGCACATTGAACCCTACCTAGCTACCTAAAATTGTTCTCTTGAGAACTCAAATGGCATAATGCTCGCCCATGACAATACTGATTGGAATTGAACCTAGTTTTTGCCAAATGAGGACGTGTTTTTCGTGGAATGCCCTTGTGATCACACAAAAAATCAGGTGTATGTCCCTCAGCGCAACGTTGGTCTAAAATGATAGCTCTATTCCTCCTCCACCAACCCACGTAACCAAATCCAACACATGTCAAAGCGAAAACCATATAAAAACCCAACAAACAATATTACATTCTCGCACACCACTGGACCCGGCTTCGATGCAATTCCACCCCCCCCGCTCTCTCTCTCTCTCTCTCTCTCTCTCTCACACACACACACACACACACACACACACACACACACACACACATCGATCCTTCGATCCATTGGTATCTGATAGATCCATGGACACCCACGTCGGATCCGTGAACGAGCTGGCGGCGGCGAGCCACACGGTGGGGTGCTCAGCGACGGCGTCGGGGTGCTCGATGGCGTTGAGGGAGAGGTGTCGCTAGGGCGCCACCTCGTGTAGGCCGGTGTGTAGACGACGTCTTCACCGTCACAAGGGGGCTTCAACCTCATGATGATCGACCATGGAGTTTAATTTGTTTATTTTCTACTTCATCCGTCGGTTGTCGTTCTCGCTTCTTAAAAAAATAAATCTGACTAAATATACATAATAAATATTAATATTTACGGTATAAAAATTAATATCATTAGAAAGATAGTTGAAACTATTTATATATTAAATTTAGAGATCTAAATGTTACATGTTTTTTCTACAAACTATTCAAATTTATGACACAAAAAAATGTTATTTAGGGAGATACAGAGGGAGAAGTTATCTGTAGGTGGGGCCTACTTCGATTTAGGAGACGATGTCGTAGGGTGGTTGCATGCTACACTGATGAAGCCTGCCTGGTCGAGCGCGAGCTCGGCCTCCTGCAGTCCGGGTCCGGCGGCCTGGCCTTGGATGCATGGGCCCCTTGCTCGCCCTTGTCGTCGTCCTTCTCCTCCGGCTGGACTGCTGGGAGGCTGCGGCAGAAGACCCTGCTGCCTGCTGGGGTCGAGGAGCTCCGCGCCATCGCGCGGCAGATGGTCCACGACGGCTACATGCAGTGCCTCATCACGCAGCAGGAGCTCTGCGCCAAACGGCCGCCCGTCGCCGTCGGCGGGGTCAGGAAGGCTCTCTGGCACTTGATGCTGCTGGCCACCGGAAAGATGGCCGAGCGTGAGTAGGAGGCGGCCCAGTTCGTGCGGTTTGCAGTTCAGGATGCTTGACTTCGTGGACGCCGTGGCTGACGCAGCTGTAAATGATGACCATTCGTCGGACCAGACGCTCCCGGGGATGTTGCTGGTGTACACCTGCGTCATGGATGACTCGCCGGCTGTCCTGGCCTTGTTAAAAGAGGCGTCCATGACCATCTCCATGTTCGACGCCATCAGCTCTGTTTGCCTACGCAAGATGAACAGGCTGAGCGACGCCATATGGAGCATGATGGAGAAGGTCAGAGCTTCCTTCGTCACGGACGATTGCTGGAAAGTCTCATCGGCAAATGAGGCCGGTGGCATCCACAAGACCACCACCAGGCTGGTGATGAACTACATCATGCTGCTGTCGCGAAACGAACGTGCGCTCAATCGCATCCTGCGGGACCAACAACACCACATGTCTCAACCAGCAGATTACACTCAAGCTCGTCGTCGGTTGATACCCTCATCAAGGATCTGGTCTCTTGCTTGGAGAAGCAGCTGCAGAAGACATCAAATTTTATCTCCGAACCTGGATTAAGGTACATATTCTTGATGAACAATTGCAGCTTCATTTCGCAGAAGGTTTCGTCCTTGCTCCTGCCGTCCTGGAATCTGTTCGACGATTACAAGATCGAGAGGCCCAAGAAACGAGATTCTAGAGAAAGACTTCCCCAATGAACGATTACGTTAACCAGCCAGATCCAAATCTTCGGGGAGCAAATAGAAACAGACTCAAATCTGGATGGCCTTGTCATGATCCAGAGCTTCATAGAAGCTTACCTCGACGCCTCCTGGGAACCAGTGTTATCTTGCTTGTACCATGACATACCTCGTGGCTTCCCCAAGCTAGCTAGGTGGACGTCTGGATAAATTTGAATATGAGTTACAGAGAACTTTCGACATGCAATGTCAGTGGAAGGTTCCAAACCCTGAGCTTAGGAAGAGACTGCGCAGAGCTGTCATTGAGAAAGTCGTTCCCGGTTACAGCAAGTACTTGGCGGAGCGAACGGCCAAGGGGAAGAGCAATAGGCTACCCAAGAACACTCCACTTGAATTGGAGAAGCAATTGGGAGATCTGTTCGAAGGATGATTGGTGGTGTTTTAATGACGACACAGAACATGTTTTCATTGTTGTAGACTTGTGTAGTAAGTACATGTTATTATTATTTACTGTATTTTTTAAAAAAAAATACAGAGGACAAATGTCTACTTTCAAACATTCAACAAAACTTCGTTGCTGTTATTATAGGCAAAACGATTGTTTTGGGGAAAGGCAGTGACAAAAAGATTCATTTTCTGGTTGGTTCGTTGAACCTCATATATATGATGCAAAATGTAAACAAAAGGCATAGTATCATTTGTAGCTCTCTCTACACTTCAAAGAGACTAGCATAGTATTGTATTATAATATAATTATTAATTAATAAACGAGAGACACTACCGAACCAGGCAATTTCCCGTGAGGCCCTTACTCACGGAAAGACCCTTTTCCTCACGGGAAAGGCTATCCCGGGTAAAACACGGGATAGCCGTGGACGAACGCGCCGCCGAAATCACCCTTTCCCGTGAACACTTTACATATACCCACGGGATATCCTTTCCCCGTGATCCCACTTAGCACACGGGATAGACTTAACCTTGGGGGCGTCAACGGTGGAGGTGTGTTGAACCCGTTATGGGCTACGTGTCCTGTTGCGTGAAACGGCGTTTTGGGATGATATCCCGTGAGCCTAACGGTGTGGCTCACGGGATATCTGGCTCTTCCCGTGAGCCAAGTAGTGCTCACGGGATATGTTTGGCCGATTTCCGTGAGCCGCCACCACTCACGGGAAAGGTTTGACCTCTTTCCCGTGAGCAACACACGGAAATTGTGTTTTTTTTTTTTTTTTTTTGTTCCAAAGACATAAATGACACATATAAATATATATATACATAGCACAGATTGCATAATATCACATATATAGCTCGATAAATCCATAATACCACATATATTACATAAGATCCAACCAAGTCACAAGTTCAACCACATGTCCATGAGTGCAACTACAAGTTCATAAACTCACATAAAATCCAAGTTCACAAGTTCAAGTGCACAAGTTTTAAACCTAAATCATGACAAATTTATGGCCACGGCCTCCAACCTTCCGCGTTCCCAAGCGTCCGGTTGAGATTGGTTGGAGTTGGGTTCGAGGCATGAGAATTCTCCCGCACGTAGGCAAAAATAAATAGTTAGAAATTTGTGAGACAAAATTCAAGGTAGATTCTATTAACTTGAAAAAAGAAGATAAATAGTTAGAAATTTCGGCAGCACCTCCCCCCGCACGGAGGGGTTTCCAACCCGCAAGAAAACAACGGCTCGATGGCCGACAACCACATGTCCACGTGCACATCTCATGGTGCATTCAAAACTTCAGATCATATCCATTCACATTCATATATGCATATTTCGAAAGTTACGGGAGACAAACTCACGGGAGAGGCTCCATGCGGTGTAGGGAAGATCGGCGGCCGACCGTAGACGGGCGGTGGGACGACGACGGGCGGTGGGACGAAGACGGGCGGTGGCGGGAAGGACGATCTCCGGTGGCGGCTGCACACCAACCCGGCCACCAACACGCCGGAGGTACGCTAGGAGAGCTTCCATGCTCTTTCCGGTGTCAAGCCCTCTCTTGCTCCGCCGAGCCCTCTCTTGCTCCGCCGCCAGAGCCCTTGCCCGCTCCCTCTCCTCGGCCTCCTCCCGTCGCTTCGTCTCTTCCTCTAACCGGGCCTATTTCAACACAAAGTTAGAACACGGAGAAATAGTATTCAACGATAAATGAACCTTAAATAAAAATATATAAACCTCAAGTCCGGAGACGTAGCCCGGTAAGTGGTTGGCCGCTCGCGTATCACCGGGCCTCCCGAGCGTGCTCTCGAGCTCGGATAGCTTCTTTGTGTTGTGCGGGTTGATAACGCTATCACCTATATAGTACCGCCCGTGCTTCTTGCCTCCTCCGGCGATCATGGCGATGTCCCCTCAATGTTGTGGCCGTGGGGATCGAAGGTTTCTCCATACCGCTCCCTCGCCACTTCGGTGTACCTACCGATCTTCTCGTGGCGGTCGGGTTGGTGTAGGCTTCGTGCCCGACCTCGGGGGTTGAAGACGACCGCGGGATCTTTATACCGCCCGTGTGGGAGTTAGCAAAGGCCTCGGCGTCTTGATTTGCGTGCCATATGTCTCGCTCTGTGTGTGAAAAAAGAAAAGTAGCTAGAATGGTAAGAAAGTATTGAGTTGCACATCGAAAAATAAGAATTGGATAACACTTACATATCTAGCTTGGTAGGTCGCGAGATTAATGCTGCCTTGATGGTGTGGTACACTGGCATCATGGCACGCCGTCCCCGGTGCTCGTTGTGGACGTCCCGATAGTCTCAGATCGACCAACCTGTCCACACGAAGCTCCCAAAGAACGCCTATGCGACAAGCACCACTCCGGAATCACCTACGGGATACCAAGTATAACACAGTTATAAAAATCACATTAAGCATAATTAAACTTAGTATGAGCATTCAATATTACCTCCATGTATTGTTCTTTGGTCGATTCATTGTTTTCCATTCATGCTTTTCGAGCCTTCTCTGGTCTCCTTTAGCGCGTGCACTCACGTCCCGATGGCCCGGCCGCGTGCCTCGTACCACATGTCCGCCACATGCTTGAAACAAAGTTTAGAGCCACTTCATCCGCCTCGGCCTCGTATCCCTCCTCGCACTTGAAGTATTTCTACACATAGAAGCAATGTAATAAGTCATTATTTCTAACATTAGAATTTGGAGCGATGTATTTGTATAGTACGACATAGACTTACCCAAAACTCTTTGACCACACGAATGGCCTTGTTATTATATTTTATGCCATCGTCATCATAGTTGTCCTGAAAGTTCGCGTACTGGTGGAATGACGTGACAGGATACTCTTCTCCGTCGATTTTAACAAGGCCAGGTAGTGCTTCCTCACCGTAATACCAAGAATGCTGGCCGGAAGGCGTCCTTGAACCGAGTTCGCGGTGACAACAAAACCCCGCCCAAATGATCAAGAATAACTATTAGTTCCTATTACGATTTTGAAACCCGAAAAAATAAGAAAGTAGTGCTAAAGTGTAAAGTAAATTACCTTGGTCTGGCTTTGGTCTTATGGTCGGTTTCTGCTCCTCACGAGGTTGTTGATCCGGGAGTCTGGAGGGGCCTCGCAAGTAGACACGCCTCTGAGCAGAGGAAGAGGAACCCCCTCCCGTACTCGGCTAGTCCCCTCCTCGTGGTGCGACGCCGGTCAGCGTCTTCCGCGCGGCCGAGAGGTCCTCGTCCTCCGCCTCCGCCTCCGCCTCCGCCTCCTCCTCCTCCTCCGCCTCCTCCTCCTCGTACTGGCGGTGGTGGCGGCCGGTGGTCGGGGTGCCACGACGCCGCCCCCGCCCCCCTACCCTGGTGGTGGTGGTGGCTCGGCGCTTCCTCTTCTTGTTGCCCTTGCCCTAGCGAGGCTACACTTTTGAATTTTCTCGCGATTTTCTTCAAGACATTCGTTCGAGGCATCTTTTTGAATGACACATAATTAGATAGAACATAATTAGTAAAAATGCAAAATTAAATAGAACATAATTATGAAGAGATTGAAAAATCAATAATCGAAACATAATTATTAAGAGATGCATAGTATTACATGTATTAGAAATAATCCTCATCCCCTGTCACGATTTCGCCTTTGACGGATCATAAATCCTCATGATCACTATCATCCATGTCTCGTCTTCCAACATATGAAGATTGGCGGGATCCATGGGAGGAGGAACGCGTCAACACCGCATTTGTCCTTAAGTAATTTCTCAAGTAACTCGTAAGTCCTTTGCATCTCGAACCTCCTCGTCCTCCTCATCATGAACAACACTTTCATTGTCTACTTCCATTTCGTTGGGCCGGTTATTTCTATCACAAATTTACCTTGTAGCCCTTCTTCTTGGAAGAACTCTCCCTCATATGTGTTTGCATTAAAATGGTAATCGTCCCTGTTTGGGACGGGTAGTCTACCGTGGCAATACCGTCTCCGCACAACATCCCAACCCTTTAGCCGCTCGTCGCTCCGCAACACCATGAGAGATAATAAACTTGTGTGGCATGTTGAGCCACAATGTAGACATCATCTCCGGCCATCTGGGAATCTTGTCGAATCCGAACAATCCCAAGTTGTTCGAGGTCCGAATTTGTTAATTCAGATCAAACCAATGGCACTTAAACACGACGGGAGCAACCCGTTTAGAGCCGGGGAAATGGAGTTCGTATATTTCTTCAATTCTTCCATAATAACCTTTAGTGCTAGTTCCATCATCACCTTTAGTGAAAACTCCGGTATTTGTGGTTTTTCGGTTTGGTCGATTACGCTCATAGCTCGTTGTGTGGTAGCGATATCCATTCACGTCATAACCGTAAATGACCTAACCACGGTCTCAAAGCCATTGGCAACTTTGTATGAGCTCGGGATGCATACCCTGATCGGTCACGGCTGCAAGCTCAAGCGGGATATATGAAATGAGACGGTTCGTTAGCATATCAAACGAGGCGTTATTGAACATGAATTGGGCCGAAGCACGGCGTTTGAACCAACAAATGAAATCGGGTTTTCCATCGCCCGACCCCACTGTCTAAGCACGGTGTCCAATTCATGTGCTTTAGGCGGCGTTCGTTGGCCGCCAAATTGCCTTTGAAATTTCCTATACCAACGAGAGACAAAAGGGTTGGATGTAGAATATTAAGTAGTACAAGACAAGTCCGGGCCGGGCTTAGAGTTGTGACTTCTTGTATGTAAGGAAGCACTTCGTCTAGGTTGAAAAGTATATAATTCATTATCTTGATCCACTCAAATTTGTCAAGGTCTTTATTTTTGAACCACTTGCCCGTCCTAGTTCTCCTTGGAAAAGGCTGAGGGTTGATTCATTTTGATCGGCATTGTAACGAGGGGTGGATAATGCGAGCTAGGAAGGTTGTCACCATAGTATTTTGATGTGAAGTCGACACCTCCTGCCCGAACCTTTTCGCTTCCTCGCGATGGAAGCCTCAATCTTACACTTATTTTTACAAATGGACCGAACATGCTTCGAACTCTCTCAATAGCATAGCACCAACGAAAGCGTGCGGGGGCCACCCACCCTTGCCTCGTATGGAAGGTGCAAAATCAAATGCACCATCGGAACGGAAGAAGCCCGGGCGGAAATATCTTCTCCAACTTACGCACCAACGCAGGTGCCAATTTTTCCATTTCTTCTAGTGTGGTCGAGATAACTCTTTAGCACAAAGCTGCCGAAAGAAATTGCTCAACTCTGCCATCACATGCCGGACATGATCGGGGACATAGCCTCGAAGCATCACTTTGGAAGAAGCCGCTCCATCCATATGTGGTAGTCATGACTTTTGAGCCCAAGGATTCGCATAGTGGATAAGTTCACTCCCCTCCTCGGATTTGTTTGCATACCCATCGAGGGAACATTAATTTACGAAACCATTGCGGTACTTCCCTCCTTTGGGGCCTGCTCAACACGTAATCGGCTTTAGGTTTTTTCCATCTCTTGCCATTGCTAGGAGGCTTCATTTCTTGCTTTGGTCTGTCACACAACTCGCGCGGATCAATTCTAGCCTTAACGTTGTCCTTTGACTTGGCGTTTCCATGAATGTTCCAAGAAAATACTCGGCGATGTTCTTTTCGGTATGCATTAAATCAAGGTTATGTGGAAGAAGAAGGTCATCATAATAGGGGAGCCTCTCTAATCGACTTGTGAGTCCATGCATGATCCTCGCCATAACCCACAAAGACACCATTTTCATCGACCACAAGAGTCTCCACTTGAGCACGTACCTCGGCAGATGTCATCATCTCCGGTTTTGGGTCCGTAACTTGGAGACCTTTCGTAAAAGTTCTTCTCGTCTAGCCCGAATGCATGGTCGGGAGGGAGGAACCTGTCGATGCTTGTCGAACGTAGAATACTTGCCACCCTTCTTCAACCCGGATGAACCTCACGGCCGTCTTGCATACTTGGGCAAGGGAACTTGCCGTGCACACACCGACCACGGAATATCCCATACGCCAAGAAATCATGCGGGGAGTAGTGATACCACACGTACATCCTAAAATTTCTCTTCAAAACTTCGATTAAATCGTCCAAAACCCTTCATTCCAAGCTTTGATCAATTCATCAATCACGGGTTCTATGAACACACCCATTTTATTTCGGGTGGCGGGAATTATCAAAGACAAAAGAATGTTCTTACATTGAAAGCGCGGCGGGAGGAGATTCGGCGGGGATAACGAATACAGGCCAACAAGTGTATGGGGCAGCCATCATTCCATAAGGATTGAACCCATCTTTGCCGGTGCAACACGCACATTACGAGCCTCCATAGCTTTGTCGGGATGAATATTGTTGAAATGGGTCCATGCTTGACATCGGATGGGTGTACCATCTTATCCGGATGGTAGCGGCGCCCATCTTTGTGCCATGTCATCCGTTTCGCAGACTCCTCGGTCATGTACATCCGTTGTAACCTCGGTCCGAAGGGAAGGTGCCGTAGGATTTTCACGGGGACCTTAAAATTCGCCTCTTCTCACCGTCTTCACGGGGTCTACCTCTATGAACCTTGAGGATTTACACTTTGGGCGGTCGCGTATCATCTTTGTACTCTTTCCTAAATAAGACGCACCCGTTCTCACAAGCATGTATCTGCTCGTATGGCATCTTGAGTACCTTGAGGAGTTTCTCTGACTCGTACATGTTCTTTGGCAGCACGTGACCTCGCGGAAGCAAGCCGCCAAAAATCGTCAACATGTCGGTGAAGCCGTCTCGACTCATATTGCATCGGGCCTTCAAGTCCATAAGGCGTGAGATGGCGTCTAGTTTGGAGACCTCACAATAGTTGTGAAGGGGTTTTACGTGCCGCCTCCAACATGGTATAATAGGCCTTTGCGGTTTCTTACGGCTCCTCCTCCCCCTCATCCCCAAGTCCTTGCTCAAAGTTTCCAAGCATGAAAGTCATCTATCATGTCTCCTATCCCGCATCGAAGCAAGATCATCGATCGCGTTGCCTCACGACCTCGTCTCTCATACGCTCGGTTTCACCATGGAAGATCCACCGCTTATAGCCCGCCGTCCATCCATACTTGGGAAGATGTTTAGACATGTCCTCCTTACTTTGCCTTTTTTTATTGTCACAATTCTTGCACGGACACCAAACCTTACTCGCACCTCGAGCATTACGAAAAGCATAATCCACGAAAGCACCGCTCTTGCTAACCCATTCACGGTCAAAATCTCCAAAACTCCTCCAGCCATCGTATATCCACGCCGCGGTCATCCATTCTCTATCATTTCAGCGAGAATATAAGAATGCGGTGCATCTACACAACGATCTTACCATCTAGTAGGTGAAGATAGGTCCTAATCCCACCCAGGGATGCGTAGATGAGGTCCGTTCCATGCTCCACTCCTATCCGAGACAGAATTTGACACCTCCCATTTGTTCTCCGAATACACGTCCTCCCGAGAGGGGGGAGCGTGTATTCGAAGAACAACGGGAGATCTTTGAAACTCAATCGATTGCAGAGTGGAGCATGGAACGAACCTCATCTACGCATCCTCGGGCTGTCCAAAATCGTGGATTTCGAAACAGATACGGTTATAGGTATGCGGGGATGCGCATACTTCCAACCGATATCTCTTTCGAACCCGGGAGACGCCTAAGCGAGCTGCGCGATCTAGCTACGACCATGGCACGGAAGGAAGGATATACCTAGGGTCGCGGTGGAGTCGGGCTACCCGACGGGAAGAAGATCGGGGGCCGCCAGGGACTCCGGCTCGGCAAGCGACTTCGCCTCCGGAGGGTTCCTCTGCATAAAAAGAAACACGAGGGGATAAGTTCAAAATTTCGGCAGAACCTCCCCGCACGGGGAGGTTTCAATACCGCAAACAAAACACACGGCACGATGGCCGACAATCACATTCACATCAAGGGCACGATGGCGACAATCATATCCACATCAAGGGCACAATGGCCGACAACTGCGAAGGCCCGACGGCAGCGTGCGGGTGCGGACGGACGACGGCGGTCCTCCTCCCTCTCTTCCGCCGGCGGGTGGCGTGGTGCGAGGTCGCAAGGGTGGCGGACACGCCGGGGCGGCGGTGGGCGGTCCGCCTCCTCCTCCTTCCTCCTCCTCTTCCTTCCTCCTCCTCCTCCTCCTCCTCCTCCTCCTCCTCTCCTCCCTTCTCCCTCCCTTCCTCCTCCTCCCCTCCCCTCCTCCTCTTCCTTCCTCCCCCCCCCCCTCCCCCCCTCCTCCTCTTCCTTCCTCCCCCTTCCCCTCCCCTCCCCTCTTACTCCTTCCTTCGCCGGGCAGGGGGGGCGGGGGCAGGCGCCCTGCGCGCAGGGGCAGGGCGGGCGGGCGGGCAGGGCGAGCGGGGCGGCCATGCCGGGCGGCCGCTGCCGTCAGGCGAAAATAGCCGGCCGGGCGGCGAGGGCGAGGCGCCATCCTGGGTCGGCGGGCGTCGGGCGGGCGGCGCCAGCATGTATCGGGCGCCGGCGTTTGGGGTCGGGGCGGGCGCGGCGGCGCCTTGGCCGGCGAAGGCGGGCGACGCCGGGCGTCGCCGGCCGGGCGGGGTGGAGGCGGGGCGGGCGTCGTCGGCGTGCGGCGTTAGTGTGTGTGTGTGCGGAGTGGAGAGGCGAGTGTGTGAGAGAGTGAGTGTGTGTTGACTTTGTAAAAAAAACGGTTTCCGTGATGGATCACGGGCCGCTCACGGGAAGACGCCATTTCCGTGATCCACCCGCATCCATCACGGAAAGAAGTTTTTTTTTTTTTTTTAAATATCCAGGTGCGATGGTCCCACCGACCAAACATTTCCGTGATCCACACATATCCAACACGGGAAAGCGGTTTTTTGTTTTTTTAATATCCACACCCGCCATCTGCGTCATGGGTCCCACCGACCGACTATTTCCGTGATCCCCGACATCCATCACGGGGAAATAGCTTTCCCATCATTCCGTGAGCTGCTCACGGGAAATAGAAATTCGTGAAATTAAAATTATTCCTCCCATTTCTTTTTTCTAACGTATATATTTTCAAACTTTGATCAAGATTACTTTAAAAATACCTTATCACATATACTCACACATACATATTTGATCCTTTTCGCGAAAAAAATGTCATTATTTTATGTGTTTCTATCTCTTTTTTCAAAATTGTATTTACTTCACTACAACAAAAATTATAATAATTACCAATTTAATCCAAAAATTCTCGAAAGTAGACATTACATGATATCCGAGGTGCATTTGCATATAGAAAAAGTTTCGTAGCCAAACCACAACTTGACCGCCACATCCACATGAAATCCCCTTTGGATCATTCTTAACAAACATGGAACTTCTACGTAGATGTTGGAGCTTGTGAACATCGTACGTGCCAACTTGTGCGAAACGTTCCCAATTTTTTATCATAGCCTCGGCATAAGATATCATGACATATTATCAAATTTCATGATTTTTTGCACATCGGTTTATTTTCTAGAATTTTTAAACCACTCGAACAGGGATTAACGTTCATGATTTCGTATTAAGATGTTCTAGATTTCGTTATTTTTTTAAATGCAAGGCCTTACATTGTGTTGAGTATGAGGAATATAAATTTTCTACTAATTTTTTTCAAAAAATTGAAGCACTTGTAGTTCAAATTTGGCCTCATTTCATAAATTCCCATAAAAGAGAATAATTACCTAAATATATCAAATTAAGTCAATAATTCACCAAACTTTAATATTGAGTGTCATATGATGTGCAACAAGTGTAGAAAAAGTTTGGGGATCAAAATCCAAAAAAAAAAAAATCCCGTGAGCGTCTTTCCCGTGGCCGGGATGTGGCGCTCACGGGAAAGGGTACCCCTTTGCCGGAGGCCCACCGCCATACGGGAAAGCCTGCTCCGCGGGAAGAGGTATCCCGTGAGCTTGGCGGAGTTCTCACGGGAAAAGATTGGGCGGAGTGACGGGCGGGGGCTGGGGGGCGGCCGCCGTGCCGTTTCCGTGGCGGCCTCCTCACGGGAAATGGTCGAGTGATATCCCGTGAGCTTTCCATCCATCACGGAAATTGGTTATCCCGTGGGTATTTTCTTTCCCGTGGCGTTTTAAACCTGCTCACGGGGTATCCTGTGTTTTCCCGTGATTATTTTCTGTTAGCTCACGGGGAAAACATTTCCTCACGGGGATATCTAGTTATTCGGTAGTGAGAATAATCTAACCTACCGATCAAGTTCATTGTTTTTTTTTTGAGACAATGTTCACTATGATCCATCTCCTCCTCGTCAAGTTCGGGTGAAGTTGCTTCGTCCCCAGACGTGTCTTCTACCTCAGTTGCTTCTGCTTCCACCCGCTGGGTATCGCCGGCCGGCAAGAAGTACCACACGGGGCTCGAGCTCGACACGCCTCCGGTCGACACCGCTGGCCACCGGACGGAGGCTCCGGTCGCCATGCTGTAGACCACAGCCTCGTAGTCTCCGCAGTGCAAGCTGTCCCAGTAGTAAACGCTGTTGGCGCTCACACCCTCGCCGCACACCACCGCTGCGTCGTTCGAGCCGACGAACAGCGCGTTACCTCGCAGATCCTTCGCCTTGACCACGCTCCAGCTCGGGCTGCGTGGCCAGTTCCCGGGATCGAACCTGAGAACGAAGACGTCGCCCTCGAAGATGTGGATCCACCGCCGGACTCCTCCTGCCGGCGCGTCGACGGTCGCGTTGCCAGCGCCGGTGGGCCGCCTCCATACCTGGTAGAGCACGCCGTCGCAGAGCACCAGGTTCTTGGCGTCCGTGAACTTGGAGATAGTTTCGTACGGTGAAGGGAAGACGACGGCGCCGTGGGGTAGTTTCAGCAGTGGACCCACCTCCATGGGTGGCACTTGGCGGCGGCGGCAGGAGTGGTGACGTCGACGGCGGCGGTTGAGGTGGAGCACGTGCACCTGGCCGTCCTTGGCCAGGCAGTAGACCTTGCCGTCGTCGTGGCTGTACGCCACGTCGACTAGGACGATGTCACTGTCCAAGAGCAGGCCCGTGTCGTCGACGTGCGACCGGCCGTCTGACGACGCCCTCTGCACGACGACCCTGTTGGGCCGGCACAGGCTCACCGCGGTGAAGTTGAGCGGGGTGGGGTTCGGCGAGAAGACGATCTTGGGCGCCGGCTCGTGCGTGGGCTCGTAAAGCTCCGGGTCCAGCGGGATCTCCTCGCCCGTGAACGGGTTGAACAGCAGGGGCCCTTCGGGCTCCTCGGCATCGCCGGCGACGAGGGCGAGCCACCCGTCACGCGAGGCGCCGACGCAGCGGCAGCCCGTGGCGCCGATCCCAGTCGGCTGGTAGTGCAGGTCGTCGTGTAGGAGCCTGGCCCAACGCCGCGCGTGGTGGAAGCAGGCCGCGAGCGACACGGGGTGGTCGTCGTCGGCGGGGAGCACGGCGAGTGGAGACGAGAGCGGCGACGGGAGCGCGGGCGCCACGCGCCGCAGACGGCGCGGCAGGTGGTGTACTCACTGAGCGCGCAGCGTGCGGCGATGACGGAGACGACGCCGGCGTCGAGGTCCGCCCACGGCGGGAAGGGCGGAGCTGAGTCGGCAGGCATGTTGACGCTCATCGGATTTTGGTGTAGAGTTTGTTGAAGGAGACGTTGGCGTCCAAGTGCGTGGCCGTGTATGTATATGCAGCACACGTACGTGCACGTAGGCTGACGGTTCTCCTTGGTGCTCTGTAATCGACTCGTTTCGTGTACTACTAGAGCTGTCCAGCGTATGCAAGTTCATGATCATTCAGCGTGCGTAACTCTTGTACTATCCTTTACTATTACGGTTTTTTTTGTACGTGGGGGTGTTTAGTTGGTGAAATATTTTGGGTTCGGCTCTTTCAGTAAGCACTTTTCGTTTGTATTTGATAATTATTGTCTATTATGGACTAAATAGGCTCAAAAGATTTGTCTCGTCTTTTCAGCCAAACTACATAATTTATTTTTTTGTTTACCTATGTTTAATGGCTCATGAAATGCGACAAAAGATTTGATGTGACAGCCCACCTGTAGCACTTTTTGAGATCACTTTTCATCAACTGAACACTCCCTTATAGCTAGGATTCAACTGTGTCATGTTGCGTATACTTTTTTCTCAATAGGACGGGCTATGGCCTATATGCCAGGTGCCCATCCTGTCGTTCTCAACGTCAGCACCGAGCTGTTCGAATGGGAGCGTCCTGCGTCCCGTCGAGCTCGACGGCTCCTGTGCGCCGTGAAGGAGGACGCTCGCCTCACCTTAGAACTGTTCAAGCTCGGGACTCGAACGCCGGCCGCCTCTGGGTCGGCTTGGCTCGGCAAACGGCAACTTCCTCCGGCCGAAAGATCCTGCTAGCCACGAGGCTCTGCCCGTATAATTTTGGACAAAACACGGCTTCTCTCAAGTCTTGGCCACCTCTGGTGGGAATAAATTGGGTGGGGAGGTCCTCACCGCGAGGACCTCCTCCCATTTTTACTCTAAATAGAGAGATTACGGTATAAAATTTAATATAGAGATTAGGGTTTAGGGTTTAATATAGAGATTAGGGTATAAAACTTAAAATAGAGATTAGGGTTTATGGGCTTAATATAGAGATTAGGGTTCAATTTAGTGTGTAGGGTTTAGGGGCTTAATATACAGATTAGGGTATAAAATTTAATATAGAGATTAGGGTTTAGGGTTTAATATAGAGATTAGGGTATAAGACTTAAAATAGAGATTAGAGTTTAGGGGCTTAATATAGAGATTAGTGTTCAATTTAGTGTGTAGGGTTTAGGATTTAGGGGCTTAATATACGACATTAAGGGTACAAAATTTAAAATAGAGATTAGGGTTCAACTCATAATGTAGAGATTAGGGTTGAAGGATTAATATAGAGATTAGGGTTCATGCTCTAATATCTTAATATAGAGATTAGAGCAAAATGGGAGGAGGTCCTCACGGTGAGGACCTCCCCACCCAATCAGTTCCCCCTTTGGTTCACCGTTATGAACTTCGGATGTTTTATATTATTATATTTGGTTGAATTGCGAAAAAAAAATCGAAATCACGCATGTGTGTGTATTGCTTTAAGGGAAAATGGAGTTTTGTTACGGTTTTACACAATATTAGGCGAGATGCCAATAGTGGGACGAAGCAAGCACACAACATAGATCACCGGCTCTAACGGTGGAGCTTAGGAAGTTGTACCAACCGAGAAAACTGCGGCGACCGGCGACTATAACAACACGGGTACCCATCAAGGTTCCACGTGGCACGCGACCTTGGCTGCGTCGGTTGGGGAAGCGGGCATCGCGTAACCTCTTCCGTGTAGAGGGCGTCACCCCCGCGCTGATTACGTCCTAGAACCTTGTGGCAATGTCGAGTCCGGAATGGACAAGTCGTGGTCGGGGCGCCCTTCAAGCCTATTTAGCAAGACACGCCACACACGCTTCTCGGATCGGTCGCGAAGGTTGACTTGGCGCTTACCGGTCGCAACGGCGCGGCCTCAATCGTCGGCGACCTTGAAGGCCGGAGGCGGGTGGAGCCATGAGGCTCCTCCAGCGGCGGCGTCGAGTCGAAGAAGGCATCCATTGAAGCGATTATAAGGCGCGAATCAACGGTGCGGGAGGTGTGGGCGGCGCGGGGACCTCGGCCCGCGGCTTTCCGGCGCGAGACCGCTCTCGAATCCTCCCCACAAAGCGGGCACCGAACGGGGGTAGGATCTTGCGCGATGTTCTCCCGCCTAGAGGATGGGGCGGCGTCCCCTAAAGCTTCATTGAACCTCGCGGCGGTTGCGGGGTTAGGGCTGGGCACCCGCTCGGGCCATTTGGCCCACTTGTTCGGCATAACACGCCCGTGCCCTTGCTTATCGGGCGGTCGGCGAAGCGAGTTTGTGAGCGAGCGGTCGGCGGCGACGCGGCACCCAATCCTCACCGACAACCACTGGACCTCTGGCGTTGCGGTGGGGCTGGAGAAGGCGAGGGCGCGGAGTGGAGGCTGCGGCGGCACGCGGCGGGCGGGACGGCGGAGTCGCGGCGACCCGGCGTCGCTCACCCCGTCGTCCCCACCACGTCCACGTCATAGTGGGCTGGCTCAACCAAGCGGGCGGCGAAGGGGTGTGTGCGAGCATGTCTGGGCTCCCGACACCTCCGCCACCTCGGACTCCAGCACCGCCCGGCCAAGGCAAGCCCCCACCTCGGCCATGGGCTGGTTTGGGCCGTGCGAGGTGGAGAGCGAGGGTCCGGCAGGCCGCCCCGAACCTCCGGGGCATCCGCGTCTGCGAGGCTAAGTGCAACCAATCGCAGTGGCGAAGAAGGGCTCAGTGCCCCACCCGGCGAAGGAAGGAGTGGGTGATCGCACGACGAGGGGAGGCCACAAGCTCCTCAAGCATTGGGTCCACCCAAGCGGGGTCACCGCAACCTCACACGAGGTGGCGCGGCGGGTCCCGCGATGCGCGGCATCGTCGGCGGAAGTAACGACCACCGTGAACTTGCTCCCCCGGTGATCTCGCGAGGCGAGCCTCCAGCAGAGGTGGTGGAGGCCACACCTAATCCTCGACTAGACGGAGCCCACTCAAGGTCGGTGGTAGGAGGCGGTGGTGCAGGCGGCGGTGTCTCTAGCCGAAGTGTTGGCTCCACATGCAGTGACGGCGGAGTTGGAGCTGAAGTAGTGGATCGACGAACAGCAGCCCGCGTCCGCCTGCTGCAGTCACGAGTCCGGTGGCCAGCGCATCGGCAGATGAGGCAGCGTGGCGGTAGCGACATGTCGCAGTGACGTGCAGTGGCGGAGCCAGCAATCTGGCGAGGTCTGGCAGCCGCCACACCTAAATTCTATACAGAAGACAAAGTATATACCGTATATGTATATATATATGCATGCTAAAAATATATGAGGTGGCCTGCTAAGTCTACTGGTTGGGGCTAATGGGCCTGTGGTGATCGGCCTTTGAAGCAAAACCTGCCCGAGGAAGCAAATACGCCAATTCTCAGTTAGAATACGATGTGTCTCGTGCTATGCTCCGTGCCTTTCCCTCGCTGTGGCGCAACTGTAGTCTGTACACAATCGAACAAAGGCGCTGTTGTGGCAATCGCCAAACTAGTGGCACTGGCCGACAGGCGACAGCCGGCAGCCGGAGCCAGAACATAGTCTCGCAGCGATCACAGTGGCTACTAGACAGTTGCAACTACTACTGGCATCTCGGAGCAGCGGCCGTCGGACGGCGGCTTCGAAGTTTGCTTAGCCGAGTGCAATTGTGCAATGATCAACGATGGCACACCAAGACAAAAAGATTGTCTTTTGGCCAATTTGCATCTTTATTTAGCGAGATATTTTGAGTGTTAAATTTGGAATATATTTACACAATGAAAAAAAACTCGGTCTGGGTGGCTAGACAACCCCCGGTATTCAGGCTTAAAAGATGATCCTCTAGTAGTACGCTCTTGCATAATTGCACTATACGTATTTTATCTTTGAAAGCCTCGCCACACCTAAAATTTATTCCTGCCTCCGCCACTGGTGACGTGGTCCTCCGCGAGGCAGTTGAAGCAAAGGCCAACGAGGTAGGCCGGGACTGCGCGGCGTCGGCGGTGGCGCGAGACGGATGGAGCAGGACACGCGGCGTGCTGAGTGGTGCAGGGCGTGCTGCCGGCCCGCGGCATCCGACCGCGGTCGCCCGGCGGCACGCGCCCCGGTCGGAAGGTGGGCGAGCACGCGGTGCGGTCGAGATGAAGACGGCGAGACGCGCATTCCAGTGCTGCTTTGGGGCGGACCGACACGTGCCCCATCGGGGTCCCCAAAGGTCCGCCGCTGGGGCGGCGCTGCACCCAGCGCGCTTTGCGCTTGCGGGTGGGAGGCACGACGACAACGTCGGCCGCCAAGGCGACTACGGCCCGTGTGACTCAACGCCTGTGGCGGAGTCAACGAGCACGGCGCCATCGCCCACGCCAGCCTGCAGAGGGTGGCGGGGCGGAGTGGCCATGAAGAGCCGCCGCGAAGGTGGAGCGGTCGACCACCTCATCCACATCGGCGTTGTCATCACTGTTAATCGGAGACGCCCTCAGCCCAACGCATCGCCTTCGACCTGCACGGGTCGCGAGCAGCGAGGCGACGCGCTATAGGCAAAAAGGCAACGTCGGGGCGGAAGGCCGCACGAGCACCACATCCGCGCCCACCAACAGCGGCGACGAGGTGGCCACAAGCGCCGACGGCGGCGCCTTGAGGATGGAAAAGACGTCACCCACAATCTCGCCTTCCTCGGCGTCCACGATGGAGGCGGCGTCGGGGAGAGGGTCATCGTAGGGGAGTTGTCGGCGTCGATGTCAAAGCGTGGCCTTGCCGCCCCGGCGAGGCTCGACCGCTGCCCCTGCCTCCCGTCACTAGCGGTGCGGCGTCGGTTGGCCGTGAGCGGGGGCCGGAATCCGCCCGGCCGAGAGGCGCGTGACGAGTTGAAGGGGGGTCGTGGCCCCGACGGTAGATGGGGGGGAGCGGGGCAGAGAGAGGCGACGACGAGGCCGGGCTAGCACCCGCCAGCCCGGGCGAAATGGCGACACGGCTGCGATGTCCGCGGCCGGGTGGCCCTAGTCGGCGCCCGCGCGGCGCCCGGTGTCAGCGCCATAGCCGGCGAGCCGCGGCGGCCAGTGGCGGCTGGCCCCGTGCGCTAGTGGTCACCTCCGGCCGGGCGTGATTTAACGGCCGACGGGTGCCGCGACGGCCGGCGATGTCCCCAACCCCCGGGAGCAGGAGCTGGGTGGGGCGCCGATGCATGGCCCCGGCCCCGGAGTACCCACCGGCGAGGCGACGCCGGTCGTGCCAAAGGCACGCTCCCGGGGGTGAGCTCGACGAGGGGCGCGAGCCCTCCGCCACCCCATGGATGGATAGATCGGGTGGGGGCAACCTCGGATCTGTGCTCAGAGGGGATGGGAAGGCTTCTAGGGAGGGGCTGGCCGGTGGCGGGCTGCCGGCGGCGGCGCCGCTGCCGCGAGCAGGGAGGTAATGGTCGGGAGGGTGGGACTTGTCCATGCTTACCTTGCAAATTTGATATTTCAAGTTGCAAGCAACGTGCGACGAACTCGATAAGCTTATATATGTCTGGTTCCAAGACATGAGAGCTCGGATGGGTAAATTCGAAATTTTATAGGAATAAATACAATGGTATCATGCCACTCCAGCTCGCTCGCGTCGCCCGTGCACACACCGGTCGCCGCTCCAGCGCGCTCGCGTCACCCGCGCAGGCCTCGAGCAGCTTCTTTAGGCCACGTGGCACTCCAACGCCGGCAGCCCGCTGCGCCATCCATGGCTCGCCTGCCCGCCTCGCTCGGGCGCGCGAGCTCACGCCCCCGCGGCCACCGCCGCGCACTTGGTGGCTGCGGCGCACCGCAGCGTGCTCGCTGGCCACGCCCACATGAGAGCAGAAGAGAGAGAAGAAAGAAACATTTATTATGAGAAAGACTTCAACCATTGAGCGTGATCTGTCCAAAAAAAAAAATATGAGAATCGTGCGGTAAACTTGACTAAAAGTTTGACCAAGTTTATAACAAATCTATAGCTACTAATAAAACAAAGAAATTTCCGGCTCGTACAACCTTCAAGACATCTATATATATGAGTCCAACTAGAAAACGAGTCCTAGACATACTCGGATACACATTGGTCAAAAATTGCAGTGTCTACGACTTGCACATGATAGGCCCAGCCTAGCTAGCACGGGACGTGCGTATGTCTAATTCAAAAAGCAATGCAGATCAATCCTAATTGGATTTCCCTTAAAGTCAAGCTCATACGTTATTAGGTAGAAACAATGATCCTCTTTCCTAACGTGAAGAAACATACAACTCGGCCACCATGACAACGAGCACGAGTTGAGCTTGCAAAGACAGCGAGAACGAATCATTATCATCATCATACGCATCATCAAGCTCACATCATATCATTGCCGCCTCCGACAAGGCGCTGGATGATCCACTGGCTCGACAACCTCGTCGACCATGACCGTGAACTACCATGGCGGCTTTTCTTTGTCCTCCAACAACGCATGCTCAGCAAGGTCGCAGATATGTAGCTACCACCTGGCAACGACGACAAATCCCTGATCGCCTCGACAAACCATGTCTAGGATAATAAATTGTAGGTACGTCCCAGTGCAACGACGCGGGCATATTTTCTTTAGTTAATATTAATATTTATGTTTCAAACAAAATTTATTATGAATATATATTCCATCACGAATCTATTTATACTAATTTTGTATTATAAAAGCGTTAGTAATTTTTTTATAAATTCAGTTAAAGTTAGAATCAATTTAATTCTCGGGGCGAGAATTGCATGTATTTTAGGACGGAGAGAGTACAGTCAATGGACTTAATAGTAAGTTTATAGAATATTTGAAAGTAGACATTTGTCCCCTATATTTTTAAATACAGTAAATAATATAATAACATGTACTACAAAAGTCTACAACAATGAAAACATGTTCGATTATGTGTCATTAAAACACCACCCCAATCATCCTTCGAACAGATCTTCCAGTTGCTTCTCCAATTCAAGGGAGTGTTTTTGGGTAGCCTGTTGCTCCTCCCCTTGGCAGTTCGCTCCGCCAAGTACTTGCTGTAACATGGAACGACTTTCTCAATAACAGCTCTGCGCAGTCTCTTCCTAAGCTCAGGGTTTGGAACCTTCCACTGCCTTTGCATGGCGTAAGTTCTCTGTAACTCATATTCAAATTTATCCAGACTTCCGCCTAGCTTCGGGAAGCCACGGGGTATGTCATGGTACAAGCTAGACAACACTGGTTCCCAAGAGGCGTCGAGGTAAGCTTCTATGAAGCTCTGGATCATGACAAGGCCATCCAGATTCGAGTCTGTTTCTATTTGCTCCCGAAGATTTGGATCTGGCTGGTTAACGTAATCATTCATTGGGGGAAGTCTTTCTCTGGAATCTCGTTTCTTGGGCCTCTCGATCTTGTAATCTTCGAACAGAGTCCAGGACGACAGGAGCAAGGACGAAACCTTTTGCGAAACGAAGCTGCAATTGTTCATCAAGAATATGTACCTTAATCCAGATTCGGAGATAAAATTTGATGTCTTCTCCAGCTGCTTCTCCAAGCAAGAGATGAGGTCCTTGATGAGGATATCAACCGGCGATGAGCTTGAGTAGTAATCTACTGGTTGAGACATATGGCGTTGTTGGTCCCGCAGGATGTGATTGAGCGCACGCTCGTTTCGCGACAGCAGAATGATGTAGTTCATCACCAGCCTGGTGGTCTTGTGGACGCCGCCGGCCTCATCTGCCGATGAGACTTTCCAGGAATCGTCCGTGACGAAGGAAGCTCTGACCTTCTCCATCATGCTCCATATGGCGTCGCTCAGCCTGTTCATCTTCCGTAGGAAAACAGAGTTCATGGCGTCGAACAAGGAGCTGGTCTTGGGCGCCTCTTGGAACAAGGCCAGGACAGCCGGCGAGTCATCCACGACGCAGGTGTACACAAGCAACATCCCCGGGAGCGTCTGGTGGGTGGAACGGCCAACGTTTAGAGCTGCGTCAGAAACGGCGTCCACGAAGTCGAGCATCCTGAGGATGCTTGCCTCCGCAAACCGCACGAACTGGGCCACCTCCTGCTCACGCGCGGCCATCTTTCCGGTGGCCAGCAGCATCAAGTGCCAGATAGCCTTCCTGACCCCGCCGACGGCGACGGGCGGCCGTTTGGCGCAGAGCTCCTGCTGCGTGATGCAGAGCACCTGCACCATGGCCTTGAGAGCTTTGATCCACCTCTCCATCATATCTAGGAGATAGGCGCATCCATCCTCCAAGTCCATGTCTCGTTCCCAGATCCTGAGTACCCACTCCACGTCCAGCTCCGAGAACCAGCTCCCCAAAAGGCTCTCTTCCAGACCGGGGCCGCCGGCGAGACCGGGGCGGTGTGCCGATGAGGAGCGCCCAGCACCAAACGCTCGGATGAGGCACTGCATGTAGCCGTCGTGGACCATCTGCCGCGCGATGGCGCGGAGCCCCTCGACTCCATCAGGGTCTTCTGCAGCCTCCCAGTCCCAGCCTGAGGAGAAGGACGAGGACAAGGGCGAGCAACGGGCCGCCCATGCATCCAAGGCCCGACCCGGACTGGAGGCCGAGCTCGCGCTCGACCAGCAGTAGGCTCCATCTCCCGCCTCAGAAGTGTCGCTGCTCGTGGTGAATAACACCAGCGCCGAACTGCACAGGCCGCCGGAGATGGAGACTCCACGGATCGAATCGCGGTAGGTGGGCAGCGGAAGCCTCCCCGGCACCGGCGCCGCCAGAATGCTCGATGTGCTGCCGCCGTGCTGCGCCATCTCCGATTATTCTTCTGGATGTGGTAAGCAGAGCAGACTGATGACTTGGCGAATAATGGCTCTAGTTGCCTGGAAATGACATTGGCGATTGTTACACTTCGTTTTTTGTGAGGCGAAGCAAGTTAGTGGCCAATCGAGCCAGCGTCATTTTCTCAGCGAGGCTTGGTCAATGGAGTAGCACACGCCAAGCAAGATGCAGCCGGGTTCTGCATAATTAGTCCATAACCTTCCGCGTGGATCGATAAGGGCCTTTCTCAGCTGTCAACCTCAAGGGTAGGTATGTTGTCAACAAAAAAAAATAAAAAAAAAAAAAACCTCGAAGTTTCGCGATAGTGTCAATACGAAAAAGTCTCCGGTGACTGTGTAGCATGCAACCACCCTGCGACATCCTCTCCTAAGGGGGTGTTCATCTCTTGAAAAGTGCACACAAAAAAGTTCTACAAATCACATCAAATCTTTTGACACATAAATAGAGCATTAAATATAGGTAAATAAAAAAAAATAATTGCATAGTTTGGCTGAAAAATACGAGATGAATCTTTTTAAACCTAGTTAATTCATAGTAGAATCTTTTAAAACTAGTTAGTCAAGGTAGCCTGAGCTGCCCGGAGCTCGAGGGCCCACTAAGGACATCGGGGAACCCGAGCAAGCTCGGGTCCACTACAAGCTGCATCGGCGTAAGGCCAAGAAGACTTTCTCCGACTTGAACGAACTCGAACTTGGAGCGTCACGAACCAAGCTATCTACGTTGCGTCCGGACTTCGTCATCGCGGCTACGCCTCGATCTCAACTAAGGATCGGGGAGAGTCCAATGTACAGTGCCCGAGCTAGAAGCACTCGAGCACCATAGCTGCGTAGCTGCTCGCAGCTCATAGCTGCAGCCAGCGCCGCTTTGCCCGACTGTGGATTTGACTTGTCCGCTGGGATGCCGGCTCGCATCACGCCAACCGCTAAGCGACAAAGGTAATGATGGCGCTTTGGGCGTGCACCGGCCAAGCGCCCTCACGCGCCCGCTGCACCAAGTCGAGCCGTCGACTCCGCCTCGACCCACGAGAGAATCCTAACGGGACTTGGCTGTCAAAACACTCCATTACGGTGTCATCGAGAGCACGCCGATCTGCCCGCTCGAAGACATGATTCGAGGAGCTCGTCGTCGGCACGCCCGAGCTTCGCCAGCGATCGGGATTCTCGCTCCTAGCTGCACAGACTACCCGGAAGGGAACAGCTACGACAAGGCGTGACAAGCTCACTAGTCGTTACCCGCGCACGCCTCTCTTCCTCTCTCATATTTTTCTCTTTCTCCCCTCCGTCCGGTGGCTGCCCTTGTACACCCCTTAGCACTATAAGAGGGTCCCTTGAAAACCGGGAGAGGGCATCCTCACCTCACCGCATTCTAGCAACACACACGCACTCCACTCTCGATATTGGCACCTGCCTCAATCATAGAGACTTGGGAGCTCGTTCACTCTCTCGACCAACTTGTAGCCACCCCTCTACGAGCCCCGAACTCGGATTAGTGACTCCGACTGGACTAGGGCACCGATTTGCCTGAACCAGTATAATCCTTGTGTCATTGTCCCTTGAGCTAGGCCATCGAAGGACACACTTGCCATTCGGTTAGTGTGACCGTGGTTTAGAACCACGACAATTATGCTCAAAAAATAAAATAAAGTTTATAGAATATTTGAATGTAGACATTTGTCCTCTATTTTTTTTATAATAACATGTACTCCCACTACCACAGGAATGATTTTAGGTGGCGTTTTTTCTTTTTTTTTGGCGGTTATTGAAACCGCACCGAGCTAGGGTCACCGAAAAATCGCAGATTTACCGTGGTGGTTTCCAATAACCGCCACCATTAATCAAAAAAAAATAAAAAAGAAACCCTAACCCTAATGGGCTGGATGCAGGCTGCCACCGCGGATCTCGCCCCCCGCCGGATCCATCGACGCTTGAGGGAGAGGGACGCCCCCAGCCGCTACCGGCCGGATCCGCCGCCGCCCGCCGGTGAAGCCGCCGAGGAGGTCCGCCGCTGGATCCGGCTTCGCCCGCCGGTGGAGCCGCCCCACCCGTGCCGCCGCGTCCGCCCGCCGGAGGCGCCCGCCCAGTGCCGCCCGCGCCCGCCGTCGGTGAACCGCCCCTAAGTGGCGCCCGGTGGAGCCCGCCCCGCCCGGCGTAGATAGAGGGGAGCGAGGTAGTGAGAGAGAGAGAGAGAGAGAGAGAGGGAGGCCTGTGGATCTGTCATGAGAGGAGAGGGGAGAATGGGGCCGGTGGATCTGATGGAGAGAGAGAGAGAGAGAGAGAGATAGGAGAGTGGTTGCCGTGAGTGAGGGAATAAGTTAGGGTTTTGGATCTCCCTCGGCTTATATATATGCGTGCTCTGTTTTTATTGGGCTGAATGGATTTCGGATTGCGAATGGGCTGAAAATTTGGGCCCCATTAACCATGGCGGTTTTTAAAAAAAATGTCACGGTCAATTGTGACATTAACCGTGGCGTTTTTCAAATAACCACCACAGAAAAATCATTTCTAAACATCGTGTAAAATCGGTTGTGTAGTAGTGTCCATTCCGAATTGTAAGTCATTCTAAGAACCTTGAGAGTAAAAAAACCAAAATTATAGAAAGATTTACAAAAGATTTGTGACATACTATGAAAAATATAATTAATGAATGATGAATCAAATGATACTTAATTGACATCATAAAAGTTATATTATATTATCATATAAATTCAGTCAAACTTGAGATGTTTTGACTCTCCAAAATCAATAGTAATCAATAGTCATGGTGTAGTCTTCCATCTGAAAGAAGCTATGCTCCCCCTTTAATAGGGGAGTAGGAGGGAGAGAGAGAGAGAGGGGAGGATTCAGTTCATCAGTAGTCGTGGTGCAGTCTTCAAAAGGGTTATTTAGATTGGTGCCATTACAATTTTTGATGTTTGGAGAAGTGTCATTACTATTCATGTATTGTGATGAATGCCATTACAATTTTTCCTCTATTTGAAACATGACATTCTATACGTCTTTAGGAGCTTTGGGCCCAGCTGCAGCGTATAGGGGATTCTATATAGTACTTGTGATGAAACATGCCATGTATTGTGATGAAGTGCTTGTTCTATATAGTACTTATTATTCCTTTCTTACAGGAAACAACCGCATTCTGTGTGTCTATTGGTTGTGTGCTCTTTTGCTCAGGTACTTCATCCCTGTTGGTGCTCATCCAAGCGGATACATTGGTGAAGACCCCTGCGGTGTCCTGAGCAATCTAATGCCCTGTGTTCAGCAAGTTGCTATTGAGACATAAGCATGTATTATCTATTTCAAGCAGTTCACCGTCATTTTCTTATCTGATTCCATCGATTTCCTCTCTGTATCTGTAGGCAGCCAGCTGGAGGCCAACAAGAAGGCCATGAACATCCAGGTGCATATCTATGATTTCCCCTCCCTCCCTCCCTCCCTCCCAAGTCTAACCCGATCTGGCTGTCTCCCAACCCTGCCTTAATTACTATACAGAGCAACCCCAGTCCGTGGAGGGCCACAAAGGTACCATATGTAGAGAGATGAGAATAGCAGGCCACAACCCGGCCTCACCATGGCCACGTCAGCGGATTTATTTTGGCGCGTTGGATTTGGAGATCAACGGTTCTCATGGCTCCTCACGCCAAGTATATATCGGCTCCAGCCTCCAACCCTAACCCTTCCCTCGCTCTCTCCTCCGCAGCCGCCTCTCCTCCCTCTCCCTCCTCTCGAGGCCGAGGCCCGACGGGGCCTCCCGGCCTTACCGCTCCCGGCCTCGGGCGAGGGGATTGCGGCCCACCGGCGAGGAGGCACCCGCTGGGCGGCGCGCCTCGCGGCGCGCAGATGAGCGCCCGTCATCCGCTCATCCGGCGCGTCGCAGTGGCGGCTAGGCGGGCGCCGCCGCGTCCGTCTGGCGAGCGCCCCGCCCCCGTGCTAGGGGTCCCGGCGGCGGCGGGTGGCCCCTGGTGCGGGCGGCGACGCGGTGTCATGGCTCACCGGCGACCGGGCGAGGTGAGCACGTGGGTGCGAAGCGCGGCTATGGTGAGCGGGCCGGGTGCACGCGTCGGGGGCAGGTCGCCGCAGCCCTCCCGGCGCGGCGGCGGCGCGATCCGAGGCCCGTCGCGCGACCCCTCCCTTCCTCTCTCGAAGCGTATGGACACACCTGTGGACGCGACGGCAGGCAGGCGGGAGGCCGCCAAATCAGGTGGGTGCCCTCTCTCCCTTGCTCCTCCCCTTCCCTCGCCCGGCCCAGTAGCGACGGCCCGGCACCTCCCGGCTAGGGCGTCGGTGCGGCGCGCCCCGGGGAGAGATGCCCCCGGTGGAGCATGCGGTCGTCGACGGCTGTTCCGGTGGCCCCAAGTGTGGACGGATTTTCCCCACCAGATCTGTCCCACAAGGATAGTTATCGTTCGTGGGTCACCGGCGAAGCCTCCGCGTTCAGCGTCGCCTTCGGGGCAGCGGGCGCTATCTGGTTCGAGAGGTCGACGGGGCCGACGGATTCCCAAAGGTCGATTCATTTTCCCCCATTTTGGCCGCTTCTTCGAGGGGCGCCGCCACCCGTATCGACCTCAAAACGCAAGGTTGCTTGCGAGTTCCGACCTTCAGCCGGATCGATTCGCTACGCAGTCGCTTGAGGTGTGAAAAAAGCGGCCTCTTTGTGTTCTCAGGTAAGATTACAGTTCCTACTTTACAGATATTCTTCATTGCTCTTTCTCCGTTACGTGTCGCTGATAAATCTCACCGGTTCCCTTTCAAATGTCTCTCTAATTGCTCCGTAGGACTGATTGGGGAGGCCTTATTTGGTTTTAATAAAGAATAAAAAGGGCTTCCTCGACACTATTTTCTTTTCCATAAATTTCTTTGAAACAAAGGGCGTCAAGAAGAGAGGAAAGGGCACGCAAATCTAAATCTTTGGGCGACGATGTGGTTTAGATTGAGCTACTTGGTTCTCCATTACGTGTGTCGGTCAAAATGCTTCCTGTCCGTATATCCTATGTATCTATTCTACATTTGTTGCACAACATTGCTGTCTTCTTGCTGTTTGTGTGCTGAAGTTGAAAAGAATTTACGTGCCATTCTCAAACTGGATTGGAGGAAAGGGATAGAGTTTATATGCTCCTCATAATATTGAAGTCCTCTTATGCTCTCAACAATTTAATCAGATCTTATCCATTCTTTGATTAAGGGACATTTCGTTTCTTGGTGACAAATAATTATGGAAGAAAACATGGATGTCTTTGATATGGTTCAAATTTACATGCCATAAAAAAACAAGTGGCCTCACTTTCGGGCTTCATGTTGTTGAATGGTACTATAAATGGTTTCAATGAATAATTGGCCAATTGTTGTTCCAGTTACTATAATTGCTAGCTTTGAATGCTTTGTTTTCTGAACCTTACCATTGATCTTGCCACACATACCGACATGTACCGATTTTTTTTTTACATGCTTTGCTGCATTTGCATACAATTGCCCTTTGATGTTGGGTGCTTTCGGGTTTCTACTCTGCCTCCCGGGGCCACCGGCGATGGTGTGGGAGTTCATTGGGGGCATCGGATGGAGGACCACATGTTGCGCCCACCTAGAGAAGGTGCAAAGTCTTGCAGTTGTCTTTGATAAGCGTTCCTTCTCGGTTCATCTACGAGACCCTAGGATGAACAGGTTTGGATCAACGCTATAGAATTCAATTGCTTCTTTACTACAATCTTCTTATTTGCAAGTTGCGGGAAAAAAATTGTGGCAAAAATTGGAGGCAATCTAGTTGGTCTAAATTTGGATGCAGGGTTGTTGCGCTTAACGCAAAAGATAATATGCCTATGTGGCTTCTAAGGAACTTTTTGGCTTTCGGATTAATCTCTGGCGGTGTTGCAAGCCAGGTCCGTCGAGGGTAAATTAATGGCCTTCCTCTCAACTTCTTCTCCTTCATCCATTATCGAAGCCTCTCTCTTTTAGGCTGCTTTGTAAAGTTCTTGAAGCGATTCATTTGTTTAAAGGTATAAAAATCATTGGTATGTTTGTTTTAAATTATTCTTTGACCGAGTTTTGTTGTCACCCGATTTGATGTATTATATTGTAGGTTACGCTTGCAAAATTTGTTTGGATGTCTTATAATGGGTTTCTTTTCTTACGTATAATTTGACCTTCATGCTTGTGATTCTCGGTAAGACTTTGTTTAGATGTCGTCGATCCGGTTCAGTGGAATTCTCACATCAATATTTACATGCAAAGGTTTGTCGGTGTGGCCTTTTTTTGACCCCTCTTTGTTATAGTTAGAAATTTACTGCCTATTGGTGTCAAATGACATGTTCCATGCTTATGCAGTTTTTTGTTTGATTTTGTATATGCATTGATCTCTTTTCTATGATTTTGAACTTCAAATTTAATTTGGTTCGTTATCACAGTTGCTCATGGCATCTCTGGCGAGATGCCCATGTTTCGCATTGCCTCTTTCACACGTTCCCCATGGATATCGGTTGTGTGGGTGGACCAGATTGTCGACGCCATATGTTATCTAATTAGCAAGAGTTGCATCATTGTCAATCATTCATTTTTTCTCTTGAATTGGTGCGGTCATTGGATCTCTTGCCTTTGCACTCATCTTTGCCGAGTCTTGATTTGCGAGAGACCCACTCTGAGCTAACCGATAACACTCAAACTAATTGCCGGCCAAGCCACATGCCCCATCGGTTCTCTGTAGGAGCTATCCAAATCCTTGGTGAAGATCCAATCTTGGACAACGCAATGCTTCCCAAACAAAAGCAAACTTCGGACGGAACGGATGCCCCGACAACCGTTGAAAAGCCCTTATTTACGCTCTTCTTTTTGTTGCCATTTTGTAGCGGATTGTGTGTTTCTTTCTTTTGTTTCTATACCACGGAGAAATTGTTGCGGGCCAAGCAATTGTGTAGTTAAAGGTCCATGCAATTGCTATCTTCGAACTATGCAATTACGTTCTTTAGACTACAACTAAGAGTATTGTATTTCCCATGAAAGATGTCTTATCGTGTGTTTCAAAACATAAAAACAATCGTTGTGTACATGTGCTTCTCATAACACACATTATGTGTTGTGTTAGACAATTAAGGCGTTAAGACCTGCGGGCGGCCAGATCTAGCGCGCGAACGCGCGCGCTATGGACTAGTATATACATATAGCATCTGAGTTCTGAGAAAGCTTCAGCTTATAGCTCACAAGCTGCTAAATATAAGCCTATACACATTGAAATAATTAAGGGCGCTGCTAGCGCTAGGACGTCCGATGGAAATCAGGCCCATCGGACGCCCTCCCATCGGTACGGCCCATAAAAAAAGGAAAACTAGTACATCATCCGTCCCTCCCGTCAGTAGGGCCCCGGGGAAAAAAAAAGAAAAAAAATAAGAAGTCTGTTCATCCTCCGCTCCCTGCGCCCATGTGTACGGGAATCCACCCAACCACCAACCTCGCTAGCCCCAAGCAATCCACAGCAGGCAAACAAGAAAAAGTCATAGTTGCAACTATGGTTTCCAAATCAATTGTTGAAACATTTAAAACACATCTTGCAACATCTCAAAATCCACGGTTGCAAAATCTCAAAGCCTCAGTTGCAACATCTTAATAACCATAGTTGCAACATCTTAAATCGATTCTTGGAACATTAAAAAACACATATTGCAACATTTCAGACCGACGGTTGCAACATCTCAATGCCTCAGTTGCAACCCTTAATAACCATAGTTGCAACATCTTAAATGAATTCTTGGAACATTAAAAAACACATGTTGCAACATTTCAAATCGACGGTTGCAACATCTCAAATCACCACCTTCAACAACTTAAAATGGACTACTGCAAAACAGAGACACATGTTGCAACTCTGAAAAATGATTGTTGCAACATCACAAATCAATTGTTGCAGCACCGTAAAAATTCGCTACAAATGAGGAGGGGAGGAGAATAGTGGAGGGGCATAGGTGAGGGCGCCACCGGGTGTGCAGATCGAGCCACCTCTATGGCCGCTGTTGCCAGCAGGGTAGAAAACGAGGGAGGGAGTGGAGAGCTTAGAGCGGGGGACCATGGCCACTGGATCTGCAGGCGTCTGGGCTCGTGGATCTCGTCCATGGCGGCCAGGCAGAGGACCAGGGCCTGGAGTCGTGGATCTCATCCATGGCGGCCGGGCAGAGGACCAGGTCTTGGAGCAGCACCGCCAGCTGCAGCTTTGTGTGGCTCCCGTCGCCGTCCAGGTTGAATCGGAGGGATAGCTCCCGGAGCTGCTGCTGCTCGTTGCAGACCCGCGCGCGGCAGCCGGGAGGGTCAAGCCGGGGTGGAGAGAGATAGAGGAGGAGGCACGGGAGGATGACTATTTCAATTTGGACGGATGAATGGATAGGAAGGAGCCTGCGATGCGGTGCGTCGCTCCACTTATTTGCTGCCACCCGTCCGAAGCCGGTCGGACGGCCGAGCCCAAGCATTACAGAATAAGTAACTGTCCGAAACTTGTTTAAAGAGAAGAACTTCAGTTTGCATCTTAGTTCACCTTCTTTCACAGCCGGCTCCCAAATTTGCAATGTATTTGAGTTACAGTAGAGGATGTGTACCCTGCATGCTTTCTGTTTATAATTTGCAATGCTCATATATGCTCTTCAGGCCGGTACAGATGCCCATCCACAAACACCGCGGGCGGCACCTGCCCGGCGCAGGGGCGCCATCCGCCGGACCTCAGGCCGTACACCTCGCACCGTGGCTGCTTATTCGTGTCCTCAAAGAGCCAGACCACCTTGTGCTCGTTGGACGCCGTGTCGAAGCCGAAGCCGGCGCCCGAGAGCTCGTAGGGACCGTCGAAGGGGACCATTCTCCTAGGTCTAGACCGTGGGCACGGGGGCTGGAGACGTGCTCTGTGGTGGAGAGGTTGCAGACGTGGTACGCCGACACGCAGGGTTGGAAGAGGAAGCTGAGCCCGCGGCAGGGCTTGGTTCCAGACATGACCAGATCGTAGACGCGCATGTCGCCCACAGTCACGAGCTCGCGGGCCAGCGACGAACCGCTCTGCTGCGCTGTTGACGTGAGCCTAGAGGAGCGAAGAAAACGATCTCCGACGGCGACTGGGATGCAGCGGTTCTGACGACGGCTTCGTGTGTGCGGACGAAGTGGACGGAGGCGAGCGTGGAGCGCCAGTCTCGGCAGACCGCCCGGAAGCTAACGGCGGCAACGACCGGGACGCGCGTCAGAATCTGTTTGAGGATCACTTCGCTGGGTAGAAACGACGGCGCCTCTTGAACGTGCCGAGACCTTTTGGGCGCCGGTCGTGGCGGCGCCGGCGCAACTCCGTAGTATTCCGTCATGGTGGTGGATCGACCGTATTCCTTGACTCCTTGTGGTAACTCGACTTTTGTAGATCGAGTAGCGCTCGGATTAATTAGAACTTGGCTAGGAGGTACTTGGATGACGACGTGCCACCCGTAAGGCCGTAACCGAAACGGATTTGCGGCCAACACCCATATACGGTTTTTTTTTTTTTTTTTTTACAACACCCATATACGGGATTTTGTTTCTATCTAACTAAATCGCACTAAGTATAATACCCGTGCTAACGCTACGGTTTTAATTTTGAGGAAGCTTAAATTTGCAAACCCGGATATAGGAAGACAATTATACTTTTTTTTTATGTATATTGCGGCAATAAATAATGTAACTTACCTTTTAGCTAACTTCTTAATCAAGAATAGAGATTGCCTCCAAAACTTTAGCATCGGCAAAAGCGTCGAGGATGTCTCGAGAAAGTTCGTACATGCCCGGCAAATTTGTAAGAAGACTGTCACGATATTCGTAGATATATGCTACGCTTTAGTGCTTCGAGATTAGTTCTAATCAAACGATCCGTACTTATTTTTTACGAAACAATTGTCGGTTTGTCCGAGCATCACGCCGACACAAGAATCTTGAATTACAGTTCTGCAATATTTATTAAAATAAACGTCTTGAGTTCACACTCTCTCATATTGTAGGAGACAAACCACGCTATCTGCGTTTTTCCCCTATTTAACTGTTGTCGGACCTATTACAAGAACCGCCTTATCTAGGTCACCATATTTTACAATTCAAAGAAAAATAGGATGGTCGCCATGCAGAAGTTTAACATCTGCATGGTCGCCTCCACCACCATCTCTTCGGCAAGGACACAACAGAGGAAGCAAAAGTTAATGAATGTCTAATACATGGCCTGAAGGGACTGGAGAAAATCAACAAATGTGTATATATATATAAAAAAAAAAATTGAACGCCGCCAACAAATTGATCTGTCGGTGGATTAGGAACAGGACGTACCTGGTGCCGGGGACGCAGTGGTTAAACGCTCGATCGAGGTCGTCGTCTTAATCGCTCGATCGAGGTCGTCGTCTTAATCGCTCGATCGAGGTCGTCGTCTTAATCGCTCAATCGAGGTCGTCGTCG
This sequence comes from Hyparrhenia diplandra, assembly GCA_015847255.1. NCBI lineage: Eukaryota > Viridiplantae > Streptophyta > Magnoliopsida > Poales > Poaceae > Hyparrhenia > Hyparrhenia diplandra. Next base: position 45,397 of record JADLZK010009580.1, on the reverse strand, counting down.
TGCTTCAAGGGGGTCCGCGCCTGCCGCCGTCGTCGTTCTTCAAGTGTAACTGACGCGTGCCACCACCAGCGACGGAGGCAGCACCCATTTCTTCAACATGCATGACTACACCCATTTCTTCGACATGCATGACTATTTTTGGTAACCTGCAAATAGAGGGAGCGTTAGCCGCATGCATGAATGGAGAGTCGCGGAGAGATTGCTCGTGATTGGGCAAAGATTGGTTTCCTTCCATGCGGGGAGCGGAGTGGTTGCCCGTGATTGGTTTCCTTCTATGCGTGAGTGATGGGCCGCATGGTCGGTTTCCTTCCATGCATGCGCGGGTGTGAGGGTGTAAAGACTTTACACAAACTTTTGATCGCGACCCTCGATTCTCGATCTAGTTTTTAACGTGAGCCCTTAGATGCAGTGCGTGAGAAGAATCCAACTATAGGATAGACTATAGGATAGATAGATAGATGCAATCGATTTGGTTCAAGGGAAAGAGACAGCTTCCGTCGTGACTAAGGAACCGAATTTGGATCCGGATGTTTTTATTTGAACCTGCCAAACATACTCATCGCGTATGTAAATTACGCAAAAACAAAAATCATTGTGAAGCCAAGTAATGCATTGTGACAGGCTCGAAGGGTCTTCGGTGACTACTGGGCCTCGCGCGCTACGAGCCCGACTCCGCCGACCCAGCACACGCTGCTACGGCCCGAAATGCGTGGCCCATTAACCAACTGGTGCTATTTGTATTCTGCAATGCTGTGTACTCGGAAAGGGAAGGAGAGAACTCTGTACAGAACGGCGACTTGCCTCGCTCTGCGCCGCCGCCGCCCCCTTCCTCGGTTCCTCTGTGCTCTGTGCCTCCTCCCTCCTCTGCTCCGACACCCGGTCGCCAGTCGTGCCCCGCTTCACGCTCTGCCCAGCCCATCCTCTGCTCCGGCACCCGGTCGCCAGCCGTGCCCCGCTTCACGCTCTGCCCCGCCCACCGTTATAGGGATCCAGCCGGGGGCGCAGGCACTGGCAGCCAGCGGGGTCGCTGGGCGCAGGGCACCACCAGGAGGCCTGCCGGCGAACGTCGATTCACCGACGTGCATCGGTAGATCGGCCTTTCACCTCTGGAAAACCAGAGTAGCGGACATCATCCCCTTATTCAGTGGTGAGCACTGAGCATGTTTGGTATTTTGTCTCAGTTCCTTACCTAGGCAAATAGGCAATAGAGACATTGCTATTTGCTATAACGCTTTTTTTTCAATTTCTTATTAAATAGAACAACATTGAGCGTATTCGGTGGAAGGTTAAATTCATTGCAGACATTTTGTAGTTCTAGGCTAAGTTCTCGCAAAAAAAAAAAAAAGGTTCTAGGCATCCTGTTTACCTACACATTGCAATTTTTACACTGCTTTCTGTGAAAATTTCCAACGCATTTCATTGAATATAAGATACCAGGAGACCTTTTAAATGTGTATCATGCTTTTGAGAATCTCCTGTTTGTATGCTGAATTTCTTACAGATATTATTATACATACTCAACTGCGAATTTAGATTATAGTCAATTGCATATGGTAAATTTAGCTACAACCACCCTAGATCAAAATCCTGGTTCTGCCACTGCAATGTGATATGGTTAATTATTTGCCAATGCAGTGCATGAGTTTGCAAGTGCCTTTTGCCTAACATTCAATAGATGTCCTGTTTATTTTGTGATTATTTATGTTAATACAGATAGTTATCTTAGTTCATTACCTGCAGTTTAATACAAATAATGTCTCTCCGAGTTCTTTCTTAAAATTATTGTGATGTAATTTGACCTTGTTCTAGAAGTGAAATCAACTATGTTTTTTTTTATTTGCTATTTATTCTTACACTAGATTGAGTACAATAGATCTCTGGCTTTTTGTGGATTAAAACTCTCAAACAGTGAGAAATATGATTCCATTTTTATACTTTTTTGAAAGGTGCATGTTAACTACAATGCTGATGGCGCTAGGCCGCTAACTCTACGTTCCTTGTCCTCTTTTACTTCAGTTGTGGTTTTGTTTTCTTCATGATACCAATAGTGCTATGAACTAATAAACTGTTTTTAAAATCTAGTATACATGGAATTGTGTTGCTTGGATTTTTACAGAAAAGAAGTTATACTTGTCGGTTAAGCCTCAGTTTTTGCATAAATGAAATGGTTCTTGTTGCATTGTTATGAGATTATGCTTATTCTGTGTACAAATTTTCTGTGTAAAAGGAGACTTGCTTTGTGTTGAGAGAACCAAACTCTATGTAGAGAGAAAGAATAAGTTTACTTGTGGAAGGAGAGAGATACCATGCTTGTTTGCATAGAGATAGATTTCTTTGGAGATATGTTTTTAATCATCCAAACAACCTTTGAAATTGTTTCTTAGAAGACTATTCCATGTGCACCCAAACAAGGAAATTGAATTGAACTACTAGGTATTTCATTTCTTTTTGAATCTAAATTCCTATAAATACGATTCCTGGAATGATTCTCAGTTCCAGTTATCCAAACAGGCTGAGGCATCGGACTCACAACTCACGAGGATGAACGGTGGCAAGAGGTTCGGCGGTGGCAAGGTGCCGACAGGGACTCCATCCCTCGCGTGGTCTTCTGTCGTCATGGTCGCCTCCCTCCTCGCTGGTGCTTCCATCGTCCACAACATCTACAAGCCTGACATGGTTCGTCTGTACACGCCTTCCACCGTGCACACCATCTGTTTGACCCAACCCCTACACCAGACCCTCCTCCTTATTCTTCCAATTTTCATTTCCCACTCCTGCAGACCATTCCACCTGTCGAGAGTGCCAGCGGCGGAGGCAGCAGCCAGGAGAAATCATAGTTGCGTATGGCTGGACACAGGACACGACATGCACGAGAGGCTGACTATGAAGAACCCTTTGAGCACTTCTGGTTTTCTGCTTCATCACACTCAGTTATTCTGTTGTCCTTTTCTGTTTTTGCAACGAAATGATGCGAGGCGAACTTAACGCTCCTGGTCGCGCATGACCATCGGGTTATTCAGTTTCGTGTGTTGACAGGTTTATTCACAACCATGTCAGCAACAGACAAGTATATGTACGTTGATTTTGTTTTCTTCCACAAAGAAACCTGCTTATTATTGAGTTGTATGTACTGGGCTACTGGCCAATTGATCTTGATGAAGCTTAACTTCTTGGAGGGACAGGACATGAAAGCCAAGAATGCACATCTGCACTACCATGCTTAACACTATCTTATGGGCTTTAAAGTTGTAGCCCACCATACAGGTACAGCTGATAGAAGTGTCTCACTAATGACTAATCTCTGCCTTGTGCGTAGCCATGGTTACCAAAGAACACCGCAATGTGCAGCTCACGTGCCACAGCCATGGGCTTTTGTTCTTGCCGCTCAAGCACTAAGCACAGTACTCCACGGCCCCAGCACCGATGGTCTATCGCCCGATCGGAGTGCTAGGCGAAAACAGCTGATTTCATCCACGCCGGCGAGCCCCGACGTCCCACGGCGCTTGCCTAGCATACCGCGCCGAGAAGGACCGCGACAGGTTCTCGGGCTCCCTCGCCGCGCCGCCCTCGTCGAAGTTCTGCGCGTACTCCTCGTGCCCGTACTGCTGCTTCTGCTGCTCCCTCACCGACGACCCGCTCCGGCTCATGACCGCCTTCCTCCTCCTCGTGACGACCCACGCCCAGAGCGCGCGGACCACCGCCCCCACGCCACCGCCAGCTGCGGGCCGGCGCGCGCGTCCGCGGATGAGCTCGCCGTCGTCGCCGTCGTTATCATCGTCACCGAGGTTTCTTGGCCATCGTCCGCGGCCGCCGGCTCCGGAGCCGCATGACGTGAAGGTGGCCGCGAGGGCGGCTGGCATCGACACCTGCCTCCGGAGCTCGTGTGCCGCGACGGGGGTGTACGGGCTTGAGCAGGCGGCACGGCGGTACGCGTCAGGGGTGGTGGCCATCATCGGCAGAGGTCTGGCAGGCACGGCGGCGGCGAGGTGGCAGGGGTGGTTGGTTGGTTCGAGGGAGTTCCAGGCAGCAGTTCTGTGGATGTGACAGTGGTGCGGACCGGCCTCCGGTTACGCAAGTGTCACTGCGTGGTTGTTTGATGATGGTGCTTGGGGCTGCGGGTCAAATGCGTGGTGCGACCGGGCGACGGGCGGGCGTTGCTGGCTGGCGGCCGTGCTCGTGCTGTGCTGTACAGGTGGAGGGAAGTCTGTGGAGGAACGGGGCAGTTGCCGGCTCGAACGTTAGTGAGGAAACCAGAACTGGATTTTTTTTTTTTTTTTTTGATGAAACGGGGCCGAAGCCCAAAAGCTGTATTATATAAGGGGCAGCAGTGCACCGCCATAATAGTACAATTGTTTTGGAATACAAATTCTCTCAGGGAAGAAAGCGGACAAATATTCTTATGATGGGATCCTGAATAAGATAACACAGGATAACTACAGGAAGAGCATTGTTTAGCAAATGACTAGTATAGTGCCGTCTTGCGCTTAACGCTACTAACATTCGAACATGCAAATTAAAACATGCAAACGACATTTTGCTCTTTGGTGCATAAGCCTTAGCATTTTTAACTTACTTGGTTACCATTTAGCACTCAACATGCACGATGCAAAAATAAACATAATTTTTAGTAAAATTGACTTGCTGCAGACCAAAGAAAAGTCAAGCCTTGCTGCAGAAATTCCATATATGAAATGATTTCTCTTCATGAATCAAAGGTTTTTAGCAGGTATACACAAATTCTACAGTAAATACAAACCAAGATAAAAATTTTAAAGACAAGTAATTTGATTAATTTATTTACAATAAGAGAATCACGAAAAAAATCTTAATGATACAACATAGAATAGCAATTATACTCCTGTAGTGTACTGACGACCACAATACACGACAATGCCACTGATTGTGCTCAGCATCATTCATTAGTGTATCAATGGCTTCCATTGACTCATCCTGTAGAGTTTACAAATGTAAATTCTCTATATATTAGTTTTAGTTTATTTTAGATGGAATATGACAAAATAGGCAGTATTAACAGTTTTTTTTTATACGAAAATAGAACATTCTTTTTTTTCTTAGGAGTCAGAATTTGCACTGATTGTGCTCAGCATCATGCATCAGTGACCACTAAGTCTCTATCTAAACTTTAGAAAGTTGTGGAATGTCAAAATTGTTGTAAAAAAAAAAACATAATGTAATTACCTTATGTTTAGCTGTGAATTTGAAATCATACGTGCAAAGGGAAATCCATTTTTTTGAGGATCCAACCAAAGAGAATCCCGAGAATCAAACACATGAAATGGAATATGATCTCTACTGAAGTAAACACATGCAACTGCACCTTCTTCTAGCACTGGATGGATGTCCACAACGCGTGTTGTCAGGGTCATCAGATAGCAGTAACCAGAAAAAAAGTACTACATACCTTTGCCCATTTCATCATCGAACACCTTTAGGACATCATCTGGGAAGCATCAATGCCAGCATTGAGGTCGATGGTGGCCGAGCTCAGTCGTGCGTGCTAGCAGGTAGCGCCAAAACTGATCTGGACGGAATCCTCGTCGACGAGCCCTGCGTGGTCCGGCACAGAGATGCCAGTGCAAGGCGCCCTTGTAGTACTCCCCGCGTCGTGGCCGCCTCCACCCCGAGCCCCTGGGCTCCTCCATCGCCGCCGCAGCACCGTGCGCCCGCTGCCGGACACCATTGCCGAGCGCCGTAGGCGGCCCACGCGCGCCGAAACCCGCGGACGGACGCCTCACGACCGCGTGGCCTCGCCTAGCAGCGGCGCGCCTCATCGGCCTTGCCGCGTTCCTCCCTGCGACACCTGCGCGGCCTCCCCGCGGAGATGGGGCGGCGTCAGCAGGGTGCATGTGGGAGCGAGCGAGTACACGAAGAGACGACAGCGGACGGGGACGACGAAGGGACGGAGTCACGAAGAAGAAGAGGGGACGGGCGATCGCGGCAGGGCGCGTGATTAGCGGCGACGCGCGGCTAATTGATGGGTGCGGCGTGCGGGAGGAGGACGAGGTTGACACAAACAATCTTGGCCTTTGGATTATGAGTGAGTAAAGAGAGATAAAACTGAGATTAAATCTGGGTGTCCGTTTTGAAAGATTTTGAATTTTTTGTTTCCATTTATTTTCATTTGTAGCGCAGCTAAGTTGGTGTATTAGTAGGATATATAGATACAGCAAGGTCATGAGCTTGGAGGAGCTTGGGCAATTCATGGTCGTTCTGCTCCTGCCTGCGAACATGCAGCAGAACCCATATTTGAAAAAAAAAAAAAACCCCATATTTGCTGCTGTACAGTACAACTCTTGCGGTGGCTCCATCAGTGTCTCAACAAAAGGCCTCGCTCGATTTACGTTACGAGCTTCATGGCACTCGTCAGTGGACATGTCAAACAAAGAATTCGCTCTGCTCCTGCCCACAATCCACGTCGGCCGAAATCTTTGCTGCTGGCGTTGATCACTCTACCGCACACCACCGCACACCATCGACACACATGGGTTCTCAACATCGATGACGATTTTATTTTTTTGAGGAATTGTTTTCCAAATCTTGAGGGAAGATTTTTGAATCTATGAATCACGACATTTCGTCGTCGACAAGTCAGCACAGATGGCAAACAAGTCAAGTCAAAGAAACGTGCGGTCTTGTAGCAGCGTCCCGGCCCGCGCAGGAACCACCAGATAGACAGCCCAGGCCGGCCCATCGGTCACTCCAGGTGAAACGGTTGCTCCCCATGGGCCGTGGACCCTAGTGCAGCGCAGGCAAGTCGGTCAAAGCCGGCCGGCGCCTGCACCACACCACGGGCGGGCAGGCAGCAGGGAAGTCACGCTTACGCCGCTCGCACGCCTCCGCTTTCGCGGCAAGAACCACGCCACGCTAGCCGTCGTCCTAGCTTTCGTCACTCGCGTCTAGAACTAGACTAGAAGCGTTTCCCGGCGCACTCAACCAAACCTTCCATTCCATTCCACCACGCGGTTCACTACCGTCGCCCGCCCATCCCGACTTTCCGTCCAGCTTCCATTTGCCTTCCAAAACAACACGTCAAACACACTTTTGTCCTCAAAAATTCACCCCAGATCGACCGATCAAACGAGGCGGCTCGCTGCTAACGACCCGTCCCGTTCCATCGCCGCCCCTTCCACGCACTTCACAAACGCACGGCACGCATATATATACACGGCACCATTCCACCATGGCAGCAACAAGCTCTCCCAGCAACACTACAATCATACGAGTATAATTTTCCCTTCTCCGTTCTCCGCCTTCATAGGAGTATTTCCTTCTCCGCCTCTGTTGGTTTGATCCTTGCTCGATCGGCGTCAGAAGCATGGCGACAGCAGCTGGCAAGTCGTCATCGGCCGCGGAGGAGACGGTGATCGCAGGCGCCGCCACGCGTGGTCGGCGCGGGATTGACCGGCAGGCCGTCGATACGGGCATCGCCTACCTGCTTATGGTGGCCGCGCTCGTCGCCACCTACGCGCTTCACTAGAGCTCTGCTCTGCTGATCCGGCGGCATCACGGGAAGAAGTGAAGGCTTTTGTGAGCTTTTTGCTTCCTTCCCGTCCGTCCTCAGCCTGAGTTCGAGTTCCCCTGCACCAACACTTCATTCATTTGTCTTCTACTCTTTCTTTCTCTCGTATGGAGATGGAGATAGAGATGGAGATGGCTATGTAGTATATAGTTTAGTCTGTACCGCTGCAGAATTTGATTCATATATATATACTCTTTCCGTGATTGATTAAATCTGTACAAATTGGTCATTTGTTGCCAAAACAATCATTAATATACCATGGTTTCGTCTTCTGTCCATCTTCTGTTGCTGACTGCTGTGACTGGGTTTTTTTTTTTTTTTTTTTGACAAAGACACACATATATTATATTATTCCAGCGAACAAGTTACAAAGAAGACCTCAAAAGAGATCTTTTTACAACCCGGTCCTGCAGCTTCTAGAGAAAGGAACAGCTTCGCCAATGGTGAAGATTGATCCGCCGGTGAACTGGCGCAGGGGCTTCGAAGACGAGGCATACGCCGGGGCGGAGGGGCCGCGCAAAGCGTCGGCTGTAGAAGGGACCGTCGCGCTGGTACAGTCAGCACGCACTGGCGACCGAAGGATGAGGATGAACTCGTCGCCAGGGGTTGATGGAGCACGCCAGGATCCCAGGTGAAGGCGGGGAACTCAAATCCACACCAGTAGAGAAGCTTGAAGGTGAAGAAGAGCAGCTGCATCGGTAGACATCGCTGGAACAGAAGGGCGACGAACGGCGGTGGAAATCGGGGGAGAGAGACGAGATCTCGCTGGCGGCTGTTGCGGTCGGTGGAGGCGGAGGAAGCGCGATCTGAGGCGGGGACGGGTGGATTTATTTTACCACTGACCTGGAGCACATCGGCGACGGCGACGGAGAGGAAGCTGTCGAGGAAGACGGCAGCGACTGTACCGACGACGAGGACGACGAATTGAGGCAGGGACAAGCCATAACGGCACATGCACAGAGGCAAAATGACTAAAACTGAAAGAAAAAGGATAAGTAGCAGTAGATCTATGGATTTGGTGTGGGGACCCTACCCCTCTCGCCGCCGGCGACCTTGCCGACGGGGAGGAAGGGAGGGGCCCGAACTGGGTTGGGGCGGAGCTTCGAGAGGAAGGAACACGGAGCGGAGGCTCTAACTGGAGGTAGATCAATGTATCCACTGTGACTTGGTTCGACATTCAGAGTTGCGGCGTGACACATACTCCTCTGGATCGGAGAAGTTTTTCTGTTTTCTATGTTCTTTCTTTTAAAACAATTTGATTCTTCTAAAGTTCCCGTGGAATTCATGCGTCCCCAAGAGGCCCTAGTATTTTCAAAGGTAGACTCTGGCCATCAATTCCTGAATTAGAAATATATGGGGATTATGAATTTATGATATCCATATGGTTCTCGTCTTCTTGATGTGACACTATCGACACATCGTTGTAAAACTAAATGAGTTACCCGTTGCAAGTTTAATAATGACTAGACATAATTTTGGTCATCGTTCTCGAACAAGTTACACATACAACATTACAACAACCAAGCAGCCATGATTTCCCAGCTTCCAACCAACATGACACCTATAACAACCTGAGCCTACGCCAGAAGAGAGAAACTAACACAATATACTCCCTCCATACTCATAATCCAAGTCATTTTGGACAAGAGTTAGGTCAACCATTGGAAATCTAAATTGAGTTTTGGAAATGTGAAAACCATATGAATATGTTTATTTTGAAAAGTATTTTCATAATAGTATACATATATCACTTTTCAATAAATATTTTTTAAAAAATAAGAAGTCAAAGTTAGACTTTGAAGGTTGTGCCGTTGTTTTAAAACGACTTGCTTTACAGGTATGGAGAGAGTAGACGACAAGCCAGCAGACTGACTTTAATGAATGCCTCGTGATCTACAAATGGCTCAACTACGTGATCTACAATGGCTCAACTACCAAAGCAAGTCAAGACAGTGCAAAGAATTGAACCAATGAACTTTTGAGCTAAGAATTTCAACAATGCATTGTTGCACATAAAATATCTCGAAAATAGTGTCGCTAGTGGAACATATGACCAACATGAATTTATTTTAATGAACTTTTGAGCTAAGAATTTCAACAATGCATTGTTGCACAAAAAATATCTCGAAAATAGTGTCGCCGTGGAACACATGACCAACATGAATTTATTTTGCTACTTGTCGAAAAACTGGAGCCAGGTTTTCACTCAAAAAAATAGTGTTGAGAAGTAAAAATCCGACAATTACTGATGTGACACCTGTTTAACGTGCATGACATCTCTATAAAACATGCATTAAGACTAGCCTTAGTGGCAGAGCCTGGACTTAGACCTAGCAAGGGCCAACCATTAAAGAAGATTGCTAATCTTTGATTTTTCAAGCCAAATGACCGCCACTAATGGAATTCACAAAAGTTGTGGCCGCCCCGACCTCGGTTAACCTATGAGAATCCCTGCCACTAGGAAAAACAATGATAAACTGGAATTGATAACTTTCACGTATTCCGGTCTTAGAATATGTGGTGTGATTTAATTTGTCACAGTCTTCAAGATAACATTATAATAATTGCTTGTTCTTATTATATGCTCACTCCATTCTAAAATATAAGTCGCTGGATGAACCAAAAAAAGTCAAAGCGACTTATAATTTGGAACGAAGGGAGTATCATCTATTATTATAACAATGTTGATCTGCCATTTAAATTATAAGATATTTCTAAATACACTGTTTTTTTTTATGACATAGTGTATATCTAAATGCGTTGCAAAAATCTATGTATCTAGGTAAACCAAAACATCTTATAATTTTGAATTGGGGAGTAGTGTAAGGTCCTAGATGGCTAGAGGGGGGTGAATAGCCTATAAAAATTTTCTACAAACTCACTAAACAAACCGGTTAGTATAACAAATGGCGAATATGCGGTTTGCGCTAGCTCTAGTGGTCTTGCAAGCCTTCTAGTGACAAGACTAAATATGCTATGATCTCTAAGTCACACAAGGTCTATGTCACTACTCTATCTAGTGATCAATCCTAATATGATCCTTAAGCTAGCAAGAGCAACTACACAAGACGAGGCTAGCTCACTACACAATATAAACTAGGAATGTAAATGCAAGTGAGAGAGTGATATACCAACGTGTAGACGATGTCAACCAATCACCGGGAAGAAGAAAACTATCAATCACACGAAGGTGATGATCCAAACACCGAGATAATGAACAAGTCGATTTGTTCACCCGGAGTTCACTTGTACACCGACAAGCTACTCTCCGGTTGTGCCGACCAACACAAGGATGGTGTTTGAGCTAGGCGGTGCCCTTGCTAGCCTCAACACACCACTCACAAGTGAGGTACCCAAGACACGAGCAATGTATTCCTTGCACTTTGTCTTCTCGACGAGGAGTGCGTGATCCTCTCACAATTTCGCCCGGAGGTGGCCAAGAAACAATCTCCTCTTCTTGCCAACAACTCCACTAAATCACCAAGCCGGCTAGGAGCGGTGTCTCCAAGAGAAACAAGAAACCAACCGGCTCACAACGATCCACAAGTGCCTCTAGATGCAAAGATCAAAGCAAAGAGCACTTGGATCACCTCAACTCACTAGAATGATGCTCACAAGCAAAGGGAGTGAGGAGGAGGATGTTTGCTCAGCTCAAAGGGTGTTAGGATGTGTACGAATGACCAAGAGACCTCCCAAAGGCCGGCCAAACACATTTATAAGCCCCCATTCGAAATAGAGCCGTTACTTTCAAACACGTCGAAAATTGTATAGCGCCGACGACGCGCCAGCGCCGTGCCAACCGTCACCGGGCACCGCGCGGCACAACGTCGCCGGACGCGCCCAGCGCAAAGCGCCCGCGACGCTGCGTCGCCGCCGCGCGGCGACCTCCGTGACATGCTCTTCGGATCGCGTCCGTAGCGCCGGACGCGCCCAGCGCTACTTGTCAGCGCCGTCTAATCGCACCATCGGCGGACGCGCCAGCGCTGCGGCGCGCCGTCTGTCGCGGTAATCGCACCCCTCGCCCGTGTCTGCCGGCCGACGCCGAACTCCCTCGAGCCCGCGTCGGGCATGAGGCGCCGGACGCGCGTGAGGCGCCGCGTCGGACCCTCAACAACTGCGCCCGGACGCCGCCAGCGCCACGCCGGCCAGCGCAGTCACTTTGCGCGCTAAGGTCTCCAAATTTGCGTCGGATCGATTTTGTTCCAACTTCCGTCACTTGTCTTATGTTACCAACACGTCGAAGAACACCCCCCCGACCACCGTGTTAGCATTTTCAAAACATTTTTCACCAAGTGCGAAGTTAGCTCTAGGTTAGAATGCATGCAAATGAATTTTGAACCTAGAGGCACATGAGGACCGATATATGCACGATAAGTTTCCTCTTAATAGTACACGGCTTATCGATCCTATAACCACTCACACCCTCTATGGTGTCTTGAGTGTAAAAAATCAAAAGCCCCTATGGTTATACCTTTGCCTTGGGGCTCAATTGATCTCCAAACCTCCACCGAAGTTGCATGCTTGATCATCTTTTGGATCACCTCGATCCATCCTCCATGATCACCATGCACCAACTCCCGGCATGACCAATCTCCAATCTAATCAAACACTTAGCTTCGGTAGATTAATCCTTAGGTGTCACTAATTAGCCAAAACCAAACGAGAGATCTTCAAGTGGAAACTATTTTTAAATTTTTAAATATAAGTCCAATGTAACCACGTTTGTAAATCTTTTATGTAGTTGAACTAATTACTAATTAAAGATGTTGAAGTTTGAATTTTGAGAAGGGGGACTAAATAAAAATCTGGTAATTTCAAAATATTGAAGCCATCCAAACGTTAGTTTCTCTCGAACTTTAGAAGACGACGTCGGCAGGACAAGTCAACATCCCACACGATCTAAAAAAGCCCAACCAAAAAACACACGGCCTCCACTCCAGAGGGAGTCCCAGATCCAATCAAGCTCCTCCTACCTACGAGACCCGTTAGCCCGTTTGCTACCTCTCCTCTCCCCGGACTCGTCTTCCCCCGCAGGCCCGCATTCGCAAATCTCCTCCCCTCTCCCCGCGCGGCGCGCCTGCACCTCCCCGGTCCGGCGAGAGGCCACCGCCCGCGCGGCCGCGCTCCCTCACACTCCCCACCTGCCCCCGCTACGCAAGCCCTAGAAGCGCCGCCTCCACGGCTGCACCTCCGCCAGTCGCGCTCCTCGCCTCGCCGCTGCCACCGTAGCCGTCGCGGGCGCCACCATGGTACGTGCACGTGCCTCTCTCGTCCTTCGCACCGAACCCCTCTTCCAGCTCCCGCCCTGCTGCTGCGCCGCCGCGTACGCGAGATCGCCCGTTGGGCTGTGGCGGGCGCGGCGGCTCGTCAGGTAGCGAGATCCGCGGCGGGGCTGGTTGAAATCCGCGTGGATCTGGTGCTTTCCGGCGTTCTGTACTGACGTGATTTCCTTTTTTTCTCTGTCTGTGCCTCTGTGGTGTTGGTGGGCGGGCGACGGGCGTTCTACGGCAGCCGCTCCGGTTGGATATCAAGGTAATCTCAACCCATCCATCTACCTCGGATCCGTTTGGCTTTCTGCTCCTCGTTTTGTCTCGGCGGTAAATGGTTTTGGGTCGTGTCGCTGATGGTTGTTCTCGGTTTGCTTGGATCAGAGGAAGCTCGCTCAGAGGTCGGAGAGGGTGAAGTCCGTGGATCTGCATCCGACAGAGCCATGGTGAGTGGCTGGTTTTGTGTACCGAGATGCTATGTGAATTACGAGTGCTTCGTCTGAGCCATGGCTAATCACATTATGCTATTTGGCGGAATGCAGGATTTTGGCGAGTCTGTACTCGGGAAGCGTCTGTGTATGGAACTACCAGACTCAGGTAGGTGATTGTTTATGCTTCACAGTAGCTTATGCCTGTGATTTTCTACTAAATTGGGATGTTGGGTGAATGTTTCCCGCTATAATGATTGGCCATTACTTGCGTACATTGCATTCACTATAGAGATCAAGGCACGGGCATTTTGGGTGTACACAATAGTGAACTTAGTGATATGCCAGCAATAGAGTAGGGGAAATACTAGTGGTTACATAAAACCAATAGGAACGATTTGGATTTAATTGCATTTGGAAAAAGCGTAACGGTTAGGGCAAAAGTTATAAGCACCTCCTTAACGGATGCTGAGATGGATGGGTTTTAGTTGCATGTGCTGAATTTATAGGCAGCTTGTAAATGGTTGACAGACTGGTGGACTACAGATAGGGAATGGAATAGAGCAGACATGTAATTAAACCCCAGTACTGGAAGGAAGAAAAATGGATGGAATAGAGCAAACACGTAATTAAACCCCAGTACTGGAAGGAAGAAAAGCGAAAACATGCACACCCTGTGAATCCATGATCTCTCGTTACTTTTATTAAAGTACAGAAGTATTACCTGATTGGTTTCGTCATGAACTTTAACTGATGTCATTTTATCAACTCATTCCCAGACAATGGTGAAATCATTTGAAGTCACGGATTTACCAGGTATGCTCACCCAACTTTCTGCTTGCTTCTTTTCCTTGAGGTTATCATGCTAATATTCCATAACAATTTCAGTTCGTTCGGCTAAATTTATTGCACGTAAGCAATGGGTTGTTGCTGGTGCTGACGATATGTTCATCCGTGTGTACAACTATAACACAATGGACAAGGTCAAGGTTTTTTGAAGCTCACACTGACTACATTAGGTGTGTGGCTGTTCATCCAACCCAGCCCTTTTGTATTGTCATCGTCCGATGACATGCTGATTAAGCTGTGGGATTGGGATAAAGGCTGGGTGTGTACTCAAATATTTGAAGGGCATTCTCACTATGTTATGCAAGTTACATTTAACCCAAAAGATACCAACACCTTTGCCAGTGCTTCCCTGGATCGCACAATAAAGGTTTGTGTTATCTCCGCTTTAAAAGTTCTGGTTGGCCACAATGTTGTATTATTTGCTGCCATTAGCTTTTTAAGTAGCTGATGGTGATATATCCTAATTTTTGTCAATATCCAGATATGGAGTCTTGGTTCCCCTGACCCAAATTTCACACTAGATGGCCATTCAAAAGGTGTGAACTGTGTTGATTACTTCACTGGTGGTGATCGACCATACTTAATTACGGGCTCTGATGATCAGACTGCAAAGGTTTGTCATATGCACTGGATTTCCTGTGATCATGTTTGTACACTGTGATGACATTATTGGTCAAATTCAGGTTTGGGACTACCAAACAAAGAGCTGCGTTCAAACACTTGAAGGACATGCACATAATGTGTCTGCTGTATGTTTCCATCCAGAGCTACCTATAATAATTACTGGTTCAGAGGATGGGACAGTTCGAATGTGGCATTCTACTACCTACAGGTATTTCTACTCATTTATTTAGTATCCCTGCCATGCATGTCACTTGCTTATATATGTATATGCAAGTGTTCTTTCATTTTGAGGCCAAATCTAGTTGCCACTAAAGCTCATCAGCAGTTTCTGTGATAGCCTCTTATGCTATTTGATTCGAGGTTTAACTTGGTTATGACAATTTTAGAGTTTTGTTCAATTTCTTGGTTACAGTAGCAGGAAATTTTGTTACTTAGATTAAGTACACATGACTTCCCCAAAAAGTTTGGTGGCCAGGGTTACAGTAGCAGGAGGTTTAACTTGCAATGTTTGTTTTGTATTACAACATACAGTAAAAACTGGTGGCATACAGAGAAAACAATGCAACTAAATAGGGGTTAATGAGATGCATGATTGGTTCTAATCCTATACTGATTGCTATCAGAGCTGGCACTAATCGTTGAACATTAAACCATCATGGCACACATGACTAGAATGGCCTATGTCCATCAGCTGTTGAAATGATTAACTCCTTTAACAATGAAGTGATGAGAAAAAGGGGTTCTTGGAGTTATGCTTTCCTCATGTAAAGCTATGGAACTACTTTTCAATGACAGAACTCGAGATATATAATGAAAGTCTGCTGTTTTGTACTCATGATTGATTTAGAATGGTATCACAATTCTTTTCCCATGCAACTAATACTTTTTGTTGGTATAGAACAAGGGACTCATGATTTTCTTGATGCTTTTACACTTCTACAGGCTTGAGAACACCCTTAACTATGGCCTTGAGCGTGTTTGGGCTTTAGGATATATGAAAGGGTCAAGAAGGTACTCTCTCTCTCTCTCTCTCCATATTGAAGTGTCTGACACCAAATGCCATTTCTTGTAATCTGCTATCAAGGGCTCCACATACCCCACAGCTTAGCCATACTGCATATGTTGTGTTTTCATTCCTCAACTGGCTTATGGAAGTACCATACCTTTTTTCCATATAACATACATTATGACAGTAAAATTGTTTATTCACCTAACTATTGTTAAAGGGTTGCTCTCACCGAAACATGCTGTGTGAGATTTTCATTGGCTTGTCCTTTCCTCCATAAGTCAAGTTAATGATATGGAATAGTCAAGCTAATGATATGGAATATCTTATTTTTTGTAGGGTCGTGATTGGATATGATGAAGGGACAATAATGATAAAAATTGGTCGTGAAGTTCCTGTTGCTAGCATGGATAGCAGTGGAAAAATTATATGGGCAAAGCATAATGAAATCCAAACTGTTAATATCAAGAGTGTTGGTGCAGACAATGAGGTTGCCTTTGTTCACCATGCTATTGCGATGTAAACTTTGTGCTTGTTATGAGGTTTCTCTGTGGTCCTTAACTGTTTCATTTATCAGATCGCAGATGGTGATCGGTTACCATTGGCTGTGAAGGAGTTGGGAAGCTGCGATCTTTATCCACAAGTAAGTTTACCTGTGATAAAATGGATGCTTCAATTCTTCAGCACAAGTCAACTAAATTCTTGAAACTTAGTTCTATTTTGCTCTTTAATGTCCAAGGAACATAGACATGGTTGTGATAATACATTCATCATGTAGCTTTGGAAATGCATCAGGATTGTGTTTATTTAGCTGCATTTTTTCAGTATAATAATGTTACAACATTAAGCTTAAATACTGAAATGAAATGCTTCATGATTAGTGATAGCTGATCTGTGCAAAAGTTCTCTGTAACTTGGGTGGGGATTTTTGATACGATACAAACGGTGACCATAAAAATGCCTATGGCAGTTTATGGCTAGGGGGTAACGGGTTTATCCTTTTGAATAACATTGAATGTTTGAACTATCATGATTCTTTTGAACTTGTTTTGTGCTCATGCATATCTTATTTGTGCTAGTTTACGTTTATAATATACTGGTGCAATATTTATTTCAGAGCTTAAGGCACAATCCGAATGGAAGATTTGTTGTTGTATGTGGAGATGGAGAATACATAATATACACAGCATTAGCATGGAGAAACAGATCATTTGGGTCTGCACTTGAAGTTGTTTGGTCAACTGATGGAGAATATGCCATCAGAGAAAGCACCTCGAGGATAAAGATATACAATAAAAACTTCCAGGTTTGTTTCAATATTACATATTTCACTTCTCCCTGGCACACTGCCATATGCCTGTCTCTAACAAACACCCATAGGATACCTGTTCCTGGTAACATGCTTAACATTCCTTTTTGTAATTGTGGGGTTCAGGGTGCATATGGCATAAAAAGATAATCTTAAAATGTCTGGTCAATTGGTCCTCATATCCAATTTGTGGCCTCAATATTTTCTATGATGAATTATAGATGCTATGAAATAAACTGTACTGTAGTTTGTGTTGTCTTTTTTTTGTTAAGTGCGATGTAAAGGTAAAATAACTATTTTAGTGTGCTGGTCCAAACTAAATTGTTAAATGAATTGCAGCCAGCATACTGTACTCTGTACATCATTCTTTTTTGTTATGGGTTCCTGGAACATAGTCTGTTAACTGGAGTCGGTCTTTTCAGGAGAAGAAAAGTATAAGGCCATCATTTTCTGCTGAACGGATATTTGGTGGGGTGTTACTTGCTATGTGTACAAATGACTTCATTTGCTTCTATGATTGGGTGGAATGCAGATTGATACGTCGGATTGATGTCAATGTGAAGGTAATGGAATTTGTTGCCTTATTATTTCAAACCTGTTTTTACATTCATGCCATTTGAAATGTTGTGCCACTGAAAACATGTTTGTTTGTGTAGAATCTTTACTGGGCCGACAGTGGTGATCTAGTAACAATTGCAAGTGATACGTCATTCTACATTTTGAAATATAATGTGAGTTCTGTCATTATCTTAATTGCCTATGTTCAGTTGACCTTTCTGTTACATCTTCTGATTTGTGTCTTTTTTATGTCAAATTAAGAAACAATTATTTTGCTGGTCAAATGGAAATGTGCTAATATAAAAGTTTCCTTTTACCTTGCAGAGGGATGTAGTTTCATCTCATTTGGATGGAGGGGGTTCAGCCGGTGAGGAAGGTGTGGAAGATGCTTTTGAACTGCTTCATGAGATCAACGAACGTGTACGCACTGGGCTATGGGTTGGTGATTGTTTCATCTACAATAATTCTTCATGGCGGCTTAATTACTGTGTAGGAGGAGAGGTGAGTTTTTTTTCATCATCACTTACAAAGACATCCTATATATCTTTTGAGTTAGATCATTTTTTAATAGAGCGCTTTCATGTCATAACCATTTCATGTGTTACATACAGGTCACAACCTTGTTTCACTTGGATCGAGCAATGTATTTACTAGGATATCTTGCAAACCAAAGCCGTGTCTATCTTATTGATAAGCAATTTAAGTGAGTTCATCTTTGTTACCTAAATTTCACATGTAGTTTTTGTGCACAAGTTCTGTGGCTAATGTACTTTTTATTGCAGTGTTGTTGGCTATACTTTACTCCTTAGTTTGATCGAGTATAAAACACTTGTAATGCGTGGGGATTTTGATCGTGCAAATGATGTTTTATCATCTATACCAAAGGAGCAATATGACAGGTGCTCAATGTCATGGTAATTATTGTATTGTCAAGTCAGGTTTGGCATAGAAACATAACCTTTTGTTTTGCAGTGTGGCACGTTTCTTGGAATCACGGGGAATGTTGGAGGAAGCCCTCGAGATAGCAACTGACACTAATTACAGATTTGACCTGGCTGTGCAGCTTGGTCGACTTGAAATTGCGAAGGCATAATCGATTTCTTTTTTTGTCCTCATTTTCGAGAAAGTATTTCTTTTTCGAAATTTTCTAATATAATAGTTGCTTTGCAGGCGATTGCTACCGAGGTTCAAAGTGAGTCCAAGTGGAAGCAATTAGGGGAGTTAGCTATGTCAAATGGAAAGGTAAAGCTACAGGGTGTATTGTTATTTTGCGTGCACAATGCCGCAATCTATGTTGTCCTTATACAGTGTGGTTCAGCCATAATGTTTTCTTAGCTATCACTTCCTCTGGTCGCAAAATAAGTGTCATTTTATGTTGTGTAAATTTGCTAGGCTTAAACTTGACATTCAATGTCTCTAAGAATACTTGATTGAACTTTTATAAACTCGCTATATTTTGCACAGGTTTAGATTCACTAAGACTAACCTTTGAACATTTTGTGTTGTGTGCATTCATCAGTTTCATTGCTAGATTTGTCTTCAAAAGTAGTTTCAACATGTCAATTTACTATGTTTTGCATACATTTTGGACTAGTAATTAGTTGTCAAACACTTAAAAGTAGTTTCCTGGTGACCATGTCACTGTTCAAAACATTAGTTATTTGTGAGTGGGACAAACAGTATATGAATCCATAGCTATTATGGAGCAGAAAATTATCTATGATAATATGAGGGTGCTTATAAAGAGAAAGGTTATACTAAAGTTTGATGGTAAGGGGATTCTTATTGCTATTTCCTTAGATTTAGCAAAGAGTGTTCCATGTAAATCTATGATGCAATCATGCAAACATTTAAGTGGAAGTCACTTACTCAGATGCCATACAACTTTCTGCAGCTTGAGATGGCAGAGGAGTGTCTTCTACATGCTATGGACCTCAGTGGTTTGTTGCTTTTGTATTCTTCCCTTGGGGATGCCGAAGGCATTAACAAATTGGCATCTGTAGCCAAAGAACAAGGAAAGAACAATGTTTCTTTCCTTTGTTTCTTCATGCTAGGAAAGCTGGAAGAGTGTCTTCAATTGCTAATAGAAAGGTAGAGGCATCTGGGCAAGATTGTCATGCTTAACTTTAAATTTTTTGTTTCTTATTTTTGACTCGTCTACTATCCCTTGTACAGCAATCGTATTCCGGAAGCAGCATTGATGGCAAGATCTTATCTTCCTAGCAAAGTCCCTGAGATTGTAGCATTGTGGAAAAAGGATCTCCAGAAGGTCTTCTGTCCTATTAGTCTCCTTTGCTTCCGTTCTACTCAGTTCTATGCTAAATCTTTCTGCATGTCTTAATTAGGTTAACTTGGTCTTAGTGCATGTATCTCGGGATTAATTGTTTTTTTTTTAAATGCGTCAGGATAAATTGTCACCGTCTTAAGTTACAAACTGAAGCATGGTATTATTGTTTTAGCATAACCCTGAGTGGTATTATCTCAGGATTCTGAATTTACTTGTAAAGGATGCTTTCAATTTCTTCCAGCTCAATTTACCTAATAATTTTAATGCACGAAAATCAGGGTTGTTGTGTAGGTTGAGGATTAAAAAATTAGCTAAATCATGCGATATTTGTTTTGTCTCTCAAGTTTAGACTTGGGGCATCACTGTCTTCAAATTGCAGGTCTAGTTTATGAAATGTGCACTGTTTTGTTCTATTTGCTTTTTTAGGTAAACCCAAAAGCAGCAGAGTCTCTGGCTGATCCTAATGAGTACCCAAACTTATTTGAAGACTGGCAGATTGCTCTCAATGTAGAAGCTGCTGTTGCCCCGAAAAGGTTTTTGTTCTTTTTTATCTTCATATACATATATAACTGTATCCTTTTGTCTTGTCTCCGATCACCTTTTGCATCGGATGAGGGTGCTTTAATTGCGCTCATCTGTTGAAAATCGGAAGTGATGTCAATACTGTATATATTTTCCAAGCTATCATCTTTTACTGACACAAAAAAAAAAAAATGTTTGAACAGGGGTATCTATCCACCGGCTGAGGAGTACATGATTCATGCTGAAAGGTCAAATGAGAGTTTAGTGGAAGCTTTTAAAAATATGCATGTGCATGAAGAGATGGTACCAGATGATAATGAAGAGACTCTTCACGAGGTACTATTATCTTGCATTTATTGATTCCTCGCCCCACCCCCCCTCCCCCAAAAAAAAAAAAAAAAAAAAAGATTTGGTGGTTTTCTGATGTTAGTTGCATCTTATATTTACTATGTGAAATATCCTAATTCCGATCTTGATAATATGGTAATCTGTACTGCCTTTGTTTCAAATTATATAGATAGATCACTTGAGGTTTGTCCTAAGTCAAAGTTAAGCTCACTTTGACCAAATTTTTTAGAAAACTATGTTGACATCTACAATTTCAAATAAATGCACTATCAAGACTATTCCATGGAGAATTTAATGAAACTAATTTGATGTTGTGTTGTTGCTTTTCCTAAAACTTGGTCAAGGTTAGAAAAGTTTTAGTGATCTATAATTTGGAATGGAGGAAGTATTGTGGATATTGTAGTTTAACTAAGTTGGATTGTTTAGGAACATGCTGGTAGTTACTTTTTTCTTATGAGTATGAAGCTCTGCACTGTTTCATTTTGTACCTTAAAACTAATAGAAAATATGCTTTGAATATAACGATCAGAACAACTGAGCTGCTATAAATGGTATAGGACTGTCTCCTGTTAGTTTCTAGTTTGTTGGACTATTCTCTAAATTGAGTTCAGTAGGGTTAATTGTATGCACTTCCAAAGTCCTGTACTTCTGTTCAAGCTTCATACTGTTATCATTTCATTTTCTTTCATGATTTTTTGTTATTTTTGCTACTTGTGCTTGCTTATATAGATATGTATATGTATTGCTTCCCATTCACTGTTCTTGCAGAAGTGATAGCACTCATTGTTTAACAGGTTATTGAGGATGGTGGAGTAGCAGTGAGTCAAGAAGATACTGTTGAGGTTGATGCAGAGGATGACGGAGTAGAAGAAAGTCAAGATGAAGCTGTTGAGGTTGAGGCTGAGGGTTCAACTGATGGTGCTGTCCTTGTGAATGGAAACAGTAGTGAGGAACAGTGGGGTATGAAAAATGAAGAACCATCAGCATAAAAGCTGTAGTTGAGCAAGTGTACAGTCCTAAATACCTTATTTTTCCTGGTCTTACCTCCCAGTGCACGATATTAGGAAGCACCTGCTGGGTGATCTATTCTGGATATGTCCTTAAGTTGCCCTTATCTTTAGCAGTATGGCAGTTCATGGAACGTAGGATTAGTTAATTTTATTACAAACTTGGTCAAACACATTTTAAGAGTATCCCTTGGAATGTTTTGCTTAAAACGTTCCTGTTTCTGTTACTGATGCCTGCTTTCTTGCTACCGTTCCCGTATTTTGTTAACAATTTTACTAGAATGCTTCTAATGGTTGTCTTTTCTTTGCAGTGCTGACTCCTGAGCAATAGTGGATCAACGGGACAGCAACTTTGCTTCAGGGCTCGTTTGGCAAGTGATGGGAAGGGGCATGAGAATTGGAGGTGGGAGTTTGAGGAGGCAATAAGCATGGGAGTTTGATTTTTAGTCTCAATCCTTTGTTATGTATTGGGAATTGATAGAGTTAAAAACAGATTTGTACTCCACCGTTTTGGTACGTGAGCTTAGGCATGGGAATTGACAACTCCACTGTTTTGGTACGTGAGCTTAGGCATGGGAATTGACAACATCATTACTAATTTGCCCTTACCCTGTTTATGCGTTCTTTATACATCTGCAGTGCACCTACAGCTTTTGGTCTACAACTGCTCACCACAACTAGATCAAACGAGATGAATTAAGAAGCACTTTTTTTCTGTAGCCCAAGTCGACACACGCTACTTATACTGAAGTTGGCCAAAGTCACCACAGTTCAATAATAGTGGAATTGCAGAAATAAACTATACAAATAGATAATGCTGCTGGAAACGTCATTTACAGGAAATGAAGTGACAAAATATAATGTTCATTTGACGAATTTAAAAGGTTTCACATCCTTCGAATTCGTTTTTGCTGCCTCAATCTCCTGTTTAACAAAGACAATTTTGTAAGGATCCTCCATATTTAGAAAAAGCTGTGTTCTTAGGATCTCTACCAATGATACGGACAGCCATCACAACCTGTTCAATGTCGAACCCAGGTAGATTCTTAATCACTTCAAACAACCCAGTTCTATTGGACGACAGATGACGCTCGCTTCTGCACTTCAACTCCATGGGCAAGTGCCTTTCCAATGCCAACCATGGTGTTTGCATTCCCCTTTTCAGATTCTAAGGACTGTGCAAATGCATTAGACATGCCAACAAGGCCTATCTCTAGACCATCAGAATCTGGATACACCCGCTTACGCCCTTGTTTAAGGGTTGATTTTTTGTTATCATCTTTTGTTTGTGCATCACCCCCATCAACAGGTTGATAAGTTGGCTGTACTTCATCTGCAGTAGCGTCGCCCTCTGCTGCTTCTTGCTCTCCACGACCTTTTGCATTTGCTCCTTTGGCCAAATCACTTGCATAAACACCACAGAGCTTCTCAAAGTTCACCATAGGTTTCATATATAAAGCAGCCGCTCCATCTCGAGACTACAAAAAATGCATGTTCAGGGCAAAGTTAAATCTTAATTGATGTAATGCATATTTGCCAATTCAAATGTTTCAACATTACTGTACCTTTGCCCAACCCATGTATGTTTCTCTGTCCCCGACTACTATCTTGCTCTCATCATCCCATCCAAAGCCGCTATGATTTTGTTGAATTTCCAAAATATATGAAAGCTGCTTCTTTAGAATCTTCACTTTAGACTTGATATGGGGATCAGCTTTGAGCTCTGCTTTTGATAGCACCTTCGACATCTCCTTCTCAATGAAAGTGAGGTAGCCTGACTTGTGGCCAGTATCTACTTTCCAAGCAGAATCATTCATGTCATATAGAATATAAATTAGTAATTTCTCTTCCTCAGCTCTCCATGTTCTCTTGTCTCTCTTCTTGGCTATTAACTTAACCCCTTTTGCCTTGTTACTTTGCTGATTGGTCCAAATTACAGTGAAAAATGTCATACTTTCACAAATGCAAATGATATTAAATATTATAAAGTATCTTGTTCATGTAGTCATAAAGATCTACCAAAAGGTATTACACAGACAAGCAAACTACAGACAAAGAAACAAAAAAAATTAGCCCTAAAGACAGACATGACTATATATGAATTTGCAGCTTTCATCTAGATCGCTTCTTGCTCTCCAAGCATTCCACATTTCAGCACCTAGCTGGTCTCTCCAATTATTCCATTGCGATAGTATAATTTGAAATATGATGACTTGTTTTTCTACTTCTTAAACTATCCAGTATCCAATAATTATTTTCTACCTTAAACCATTTCCACCTTCCATCTGTATGGTTGTCGGGAATTGGTTGAGGCTTCTTGAGCAAAACCCCCATAGTTTTAGTATTGATGTCAAAACTTTATGGAAACTTCGAGATACAGTCTCAATTGACCGCTGGAACTCCTTATGTATAACTCTGTCTTTTTGGTGGTGCCCAAGAATGTTCAAAAAAATAGCAACCATTTCTTCCACTTTCATATTCTGTCTCTTAACCCACCAAATTCCCGCACTAAAGAACATAGCACTCTAAAGCAGCCCCTATCCATTCGTAGTTGGTCAATGCATTCTCTGTCGCTTACATGTAGATCCCCAATTTTGGGACCGCAGAACTGGGTCATACCAAGAACAACTTGAACATCCTATATCGTGGCCTCCTAATTAACAGTATCCATATTTGCAGCAGTCCCATATAGCATTATCATTATCCTAATTAAAAGATATAGTAAATAAAAGGAATCATGTAATATAGAAAAAGATTTTTTACTGATGTGAAGTTGACTTTGTACGGGAACTTCTTGTTTCACTTTATGATGGTATTTTGAGGACCTATATTTTTCAGGGCTAGCAATCAGAGTAGTTTTGTCTTTGTCCTCTAACTGAGAATGTTTTACCTGTGATGGGACATCGGACTTGGGAGTTCGACACCTTTGCCCTTTCATTGTGTTACACCTTTTCAATGGTAGTGAATAATTTTAAGTTTACAGCGGATGTTTTCAAAAGCCAAACGTGTTTAGTTTGTAAATGTAAATGCAATTTGTAAACAGTTGTGTACCATAGAACCTTTTCAGTCATGGTAAAAACTATGACTAGGCCAATGCTATTCCGGTTGCTGATATCTAGGCCATGGCCATTTTTTTAGCGGTATTAAGATGGGATGTGCTCTAATTATTTCCACATATGAAGTTGGACTACAATTAATCAACACTTCATTTTTTAGAGGAAATTTTGTGCTTCCTTTTTTTTTGTAGATCAGGTCTTTAAGTCTCGAAGATATTTTATAGCCTATCATCAGAGGTACTTCTTGTTTCACTAAGATGGTATCAGAGGAGTGATATTTTACAGGGTACATAGAGTAGTAGCTTGTCCAACTGAGAATGTTTTACCTGTGATGTACATCGGACTTGGGAGAGCTTTGTATCGTTGTGTTACACCTTTTCAATGGTAGTGAATAATGAGTTTACAGCGGATGTTTTCAAACGCCTGTGTTTAGTTAAATGTAAACAATTTGTGTTGTGCAAGGTTTTGTTGTATTGTTATGACTAGGCCACTTATATATCCGGTTCCGTTGGGGATATCTGGCCGGATTGACAGTGACAGCAAAGATGGAAATTATTTCCTGAGGCGTACCTGATCCTGATAAATCTAGAATTGGGCCAAATTGGGCTCACGTTTAAGCACTTGATTTTTTGAATATACCCTGAGTGTCCACTACTAACATTTTGACCTCCACAAGAAAAGCCCTTACAAAAGATCACACAAAAAATAAGTGATACTAAAGACAGGCAAGTAAAATAAATCACAAAATTGATTGAACACGATTATACATCTGTTCTAGTGTACATTACTTATCATCCACGTCAAATTGAATAGCCAACTGCACTAGTACTAAAACAGGAGTTGATACTGTCTAAGACAACAAAGGAACACAAATATACATGCTATGCAATTCAAGCAGAACTCCGACACAATATACAAGGAATGAGGCTGAAAGCAGCTTAGGCTATATAAAACAGAGTTACATTGGATCATTAAGCCTCTGGAAACAAGTTGTACAACAGAATACGGCTGACAAAATACACCACCTGGTTGTATGAAACACATTCTCTCGAGGGCTTCGATGCATGTCTGTCCCACTGAGTGCTGCAGACCCTTAAGTCTAGAGAGGAAAGAGCACGTATCTCCAGACTTCTTTTAGCCAAATGGATTACTACCCCCAACGGAGCCGTAGGAAGGCGGGGTGTTTGGCTGGGGGTATCTGGGAGGAGCTTGCTGATCAAAACCCATGTTGAAGGAACCCAAACCTTGTTGCCTGTGATGTTACAGATCAGACATCAGTGTTGAATAGTACAGGTATATCTTGGGCCAGGGTGATGTTTATACCATCCTAAGCAAGCAAATTGTTAGCAAGCATCAAAGCCCTTAAATCCCAAATTCACCATTACCAATGAGCAAAAATGTATTGTAGTTACTTTCAAGATGCACAGAAGACACAATTCAGTGAGTGCAGCTTAGGTTGTTGTATTTAATTTTTTTTCGAAGATGCAAACCAAAGGACTTCCATGGCACTAGAATAGAAGGTGAATTTTCTTCCACAACCGAAGAACTGAATTTCATTACTCAAGAGCAACAAAATTAAAGAAGTTTGTGAAACTTAAAACGTTCAAACCCCTGGAACAACTACTGCCATGCTAACTGAACGCCCAGGGTTCAGATGAGATAGCAACTGACAAAACAAAAGACCCAAGTAAACTACAAGTTTAGACAAAACGACTCTACAAAAAGCAAAAAGGTACAACCCGACACCCACATTCATCTCCTCTTATTACAAGCCGCTGTCACAGCACCAGGGCTGGGGAAAACAGTTATCTTTTACTAGTATAGAAGATGAATTGACCAGGAATTTAAGTTTAGAGGTGAAATATGGCTACTTTCACGTAGTCAATATCAGCTACTTAAATCTGTGATCCCCAGCAGGTCAAGTTTTTTTTTATTATTTTCTTAAATCCACGATCCAACAGTTCTTATAATTTAAAAGTAGCGTCCCTTCTTTATGGATGCTATAGAAGGGATGTGATATTATTATTAAAACTAATTAGACAGCTCATTTAAATAGTCTACCACTACATGTTTCAACTTTGGAAGAAATAGTAAACACAACATTTACTCACGTTGCAAGCATGCTATTAGGTTGTTGATGGGGCATGGGCATGCTGTTCGGAACTTGCTGCATCATGAAATGGCCTGATTGAAGCAAAAATTAGCAGTGTGCAAAAAGGAGGTACTAAAGATCAATATTATGATCAGGAGATATGCAATTACTTGGATGTGCAGCTGACTGATGGAGCTGGTGAGGCTGCTGTGGAGGAACACCAAAACTAGAGTTGCCAATTAAGGTTTGGGGAGCTGAGCCCGATGAAGCTCCTGGTGGCCCAGATGGGGGCTGTTCACAGATAAAACAAATTGTTGTTAATGGAAAAGTAATGGACATGTTAACAAAATCGAATGCAAAATATGCATGACGACCAAGTAGAACATTTTAGTTATACCATGTGAGCTTGGAGTGAAGCGGGCTCATTCCCAAGATCAAAAGGGTTGGAAGCTTTCACAGGCTGGGGGTTGGAATATGCATGTTGCGAATACACAGGTTGCTGATATGTAGGCTGAGGAAATGCACCATGAGGATATGCTTGCATTCCCTGGAACTGGAAGAGCATTCCTTATGTAAGAAAAAAAAGACAGTACCAACTCAGGTGCAGAATATGTTACACATATGAGAATGACATGGGTACCACTCCAGGTGGATATTGCATGGTGTATCCCATTCCAAATTGGGGAGCTCTCTGCCAACCAGGCATCATTGGAGTTGACGGTGGATATAGTGCAGTGAAGATATCCTGAAATAAGTTTTGTCCGTGTCAAATAGTCAAATACGCTCATGCAAATGACTTCTTGGAAGGCATAGTGTCAGATCCATCAGCTCATCATTTTTTCCAAAACAATATTCAAAGAATCAAAGAGAAGAAACTAGTACATTTGTCTTCAATTGACAATAGGTAATGATCTTGCAAATGAACACCCGTGAGAACAAAGATGCACCGACAAGTACGGAAACCTTAACAATATTTACGACACCTAAAAGTTTACAGAAACCAAAGGCTCAAAACAAATGATGTTTGAACAAATTGTTTTCAATCTAGTAACTAGTCCATTCCCATATAACTAGTCAGACAAACAATATAATGTTTCAAAGACATCAAAACAAAACCATGAATCTAAGGAGAAACTACACTTATTACTGAACATTATACATCTGTTTGGTGGCTACCCAATTAAACTGGAATCCATTATAGACCACGATTTCACTTAACTACCTCGTAACATATAGTCTTGTCAAATAAAGCTCCATTAAGTGACATTACATTCAATCAAGAAATTGCTCATTAATGTTAGAAGACACAAAACACACAGCTAATAATGTATGACGTACCGCTGGAAGTTCTTTCCTGCCACTGAGTTTACTGTCAGCAGAAGAGGCTGCTCCTTGAATACCACTGATTCCTTGTGGATTTGCAGTAGCTTGAGATGGAAGTCCAGCCATAGGGGCAGCTAGAGGAGATTGTTGAACCGATGATCCTTGGCCAGACATTACTGTTGAGGCCTGGGGAAGGAATCCAGTGAAAACTACTTTTTTGAAAAAAAAGGGGATCAGGTGCATAAAGCTTAAAAATTTATGCAAATACAACTACCTGGTTGCCTGAGATTCCAAAAGGCGCATCAAACAAGGAATGTGAATTGTCTAGCACAGATGAATGTCCTCCATCATTTGCTTTCAAAGTGGGATCAAGAGAAGCAGGATAAGCTGACGCATTTGGTGCAGAGGGTGCTTCGGAGAATGACAGCTGGGCAAGTGCGGATTCAAGGGGATTTACACTGCTGCTTGTTTGTTGTGTTTGTTGTTGGCCAAAAGCATCAAAAGATGCCCAGTCACCACCACTGACAGAAGGAACACTTGTCCCTTGTTCAAGAACAAGCTGTGGTGCTGCTGCATTAACTGGAGGCTGTTGTGGCATAGGGGTTGGCTGTGGTGGTGCTGTGGATGCAGGTTCAGGATCTGCACTAAAATCAATTAAACTCACTGCGGTTGCCACCTTTGTCTGTTCCGATGGCCCTTCTGAAGAACCAATGCTGCTGGCACTAGATATTGTCTACATTATGAAAATGCAAGAGCAATAGTAAGCGAACAGATGCACAAGAATATGATGATATTTCAAGAGTACAAAAGCAATGTCTAAAAGAAGGGACATGCCATGAGTAAAACAAAGAACAACCTTTGTCAGAGGTGGAGGATCAATTGCCCTGGTTCCATTTGGCTTTGGAGGATCAATTGGTCTGATTACACTTGGCTTTGGAGGATCAAGTGGTCTGACTGGCTTTGGAGGTTCAGTAACTGGCTTTGAAGGCTCACCAACCCGAAGTTGAGGAGCGTTGTCACCCAATATATCCCTCACTGGCCGTACAACAGGACTAGAACCATCAGCTTCTTTCTGGAAGTCTGGAGACCCACTATCTGGCTTTCTGGGCTCTGAAAACCTACGTTCTTCAAACCTTTGAACTGGAGTTGTTTTTCCAGATCTATCATCGACAGCCTCAAAGTAGCGAGGACTTTTCTTATAGTCATTTTGGTCATAGCCAGGACTACGGTCCCCATAGGAGTATCTGGAATTTCTGTCATCACTCCGTCCACTATAACTCCGACGATCAGAGTAACTTCCATTTGGCGGACTTCTTGAACCACCCCAATTTCCATCAGACCTCCTATTTTCACTATACTCATCCTTGTCATCCTGCAAGATGACAATCAATTAGCACATAGTGATTTTTAAAGAGAAAAATATATTTCCAAAAATAGGGATTGGTTACTGAGGAGATATTTTTAAAGCAGTCAGGAGAGAACATCACCTTTGCCCTTGGTGGCCTATCAGCACTTCTTTCTCCTGTGTATCTCCGTTCCACATACACATGCTTAATGAAATTTCTCAACTTGTCAGCATTACTGAGACCAAAAGAAACACGTCATAATTCCCATACAGAATTAAGCATTGTGACTTACAAAGGGAATTGCTAAAAAAAAGGTCACCTGCTGTCAGGGTATCCATTTCGTTGAGGATCCCATTCCTTGAAAAATACTTCTCTAGCACGCTACAAGTCAAGTAAAGTCGACAGCAAATGTTGAATAGAAGACATGGAAATGATGGGAAAAGTAGAAAAAACGGATACAAGACAAGTTACCTCATTTCCCCCTTCTTGAAGGGCAGTAACTTCTTGTGCAGTAAATTTGGCCATGGAAACTGATTTTACTCGATGTGTGAACTCTCGACTAGGAAAACAAAGTGATTTGTTAGGAAAAAGACAGACATATTTCACTTGGGGACTGATGGGCCCGATAGTTCACTCCATCAAGGCATATGTTAAACAAAAAAAAGGGGAAGATCGATAGATTGGTCATCTAAACTAAAAGAGGGATCACTAAATACTTACTGTGCTCCACTGCAATTGGTACAAACAAAGGTCCAGAAATTTGTGCAGACATATTGTGGTCCCTGTTCAAATCAGCATATCAGTGTTCTATTTTTTTCTTCAGCTGGAACAGTAGGAGAGGCACTACCAAAATATTACTCTTGTAATATATAAGAAAGATATGTAGAAGACCCTAGAACCAAGACACTTCCAAGTCGACAAGGTGAGCAAATAAATACAAAAGAGGAAATAAAATAAACAAGCAATTCCCTTTACAAAGCAAACGGAACATATGAAAAATACTAATGCCCAAGGTTTGATGAGATACAAGGTAGCATTTCAGTCAAATGCACACACAATATCCGCTTGAACACTGGGGGACTAGGGTTACCTCAAGGCTCAAGCTTCATAAAGTTCAGTGCCTGAAGTGAGGCATGTACGTCTCACCATGCAGGATGACTCAGCCCCAGACAGGAAGGGGAAAAGAAGGAAAAAAGCAATAGGGTAGTCCTAACTACGTGGATTTAATAGGTTCTTAATAAATAAAATGCAGTTCATGAATATCGGGTGTTGTGAGATCTTTTGCTCACATATCAGTTTGTTCTTTAGCTTCATCCATGTGCCTATCTTCTACAAATGTGAAGAAAAACGAAAACGAACTGATATGCTATTGACTTATCCATGAGACGGTGAGCTTTAAATACATTTTATAAAATTTCTGCGTCGTTATTTATTCATTTATAGTTGATGCCCACAACAAGGTGAAACATCCATATTTTGTTACCTAAACATCACAAACTTTAATATTTGACTGCATTGCTAGTCAGCACCTCTGAGAAAACCACAATACAACTTTCCTAATTAACAGCTTAGGCTCCTGCTAGTTAGGTCCAGAAAAGTGGTGGAAGTGAGACTGAGAATCATAAAGCCAGTCTCTGTTGCAAGCAGTAGCTACATTTACCAACTGTCTATAAAAGCATATTGCAGTGACTACCATAATGGCAGCGCGAATTCCAACCCCTTGCATCAAGGCTACGTTTCATTCCATTTCCACACAAATTGAATCACAATTGATCTCTAAACCCACCCAATACAACGCCAGTTTCCAGTCAAACACCTAGTTCTGCAGCTACCACCCAATATGCCATGTGTGGCAAGTGAGCATTGTGGCCGATGAAGCCAAACAAGCTAAAAAAGGCTCCTACCTGCCCGGTAGCTCGCTCGCCCCCAAAACCCGTCCACATTCAGCGAGAGAATATCGAGAACTCGAGACGACAGACTCACCAAATTGTTGCAGTTGATGCAGCGCTTGTTGGCGGGCAGCTTGAGCAGGCCGCGGATGATCTTCTCGTGCCGCTCGTCCTCCTTGACCCGGCTCGCCATCGTCGCCGGATCGCCCCCCCCGCCCCGCCCGCCCCGCCCCGCCCTCAAACCCTGAAACCCACAGCAGAGGAAGCGAAGTCACACCAAAACCCCGCCGAAATGGCCCGAGATCCGGGCAAAGCCCAGCCAGATCCGCCCCCGAATCGCCACCCCAGCCCAGTCAATCGAGCCCCGCCCCCTCACCTGCGGGTGGGGTGGGTGCGTGCGCCCTTCTCGGTGCGGTGCGCGTGCGCGCGCGCGGGGGGGCGAGCGAGACCCCCGCGCGAGATCGCGACGGAGGCCGAGGCGGAGGCGAGACGACGAGGTGGTGGCAGCGGCGAGAGAGCGGAAAGGCTCGTCTCTTTTGTTGCTGCTGCCGCGTTGCTTCGCTGCGCGTGTTTAACCGAGGAGAGAGAAAAAAAAAAAAAAAACTTTTCTTTCCTCGTGGGGTTTGCGGGGAGGGGGAGGGAGGTGGTGACCGGGAGGGGAGAAGAAGGGCTGCCGGTCAGCCGCTGGCTGGCACCGGGTGCAGCCGGTCGCCTCGCCGGGGACGGAGGCGGTTTCTAGAGAGGGGGTTTATGGGGCCCGCGTGGCAGAGACGGTTTGGTGGGTGGGTGGGTGGTGAGCTGGACGTGGTTTGTTTTTGGGTTCGGGCAGTTGTTGTTGGCTAATGATTCCTGGGAAGTGCTAAAATCACCGACAGGTGGTGATTACATTACGTTACAGGAAAGAAATACAACAACTTGTGTGGTGTTTGTTTTGGCTTTTTAGTTTATTTATTTATTTTTTTTTATTTATTTTATTTTGGTGGCTAGCTAGTTTGTGTAGTGCAGCTAGTGCAGCCATGCATATGCACATGAGTTGGACCCATGTACATGTATAACGATGGTGTGCTGTGGTGGGTTTTCTTTTTCATCTTTGCCGGACCTTTTTCTTTTTTAACACCATCTAATAAAACACCTGGTTCGAGCTCATGTTTTGGTGGAAGTCCCAGGCAAATCTCCGTCGTTGCTCGCTCGCGGTCGCGGGAGAGTAAGTGCTTGCTTTCACACTGCACTACGGAAAGAGAAAAGTACTTGTAGGGGGAAAAAACATGTTTTATGTAAATTGGAGTCGATGTTTTGTTTCATGTAAATTGGCATCTCCACTAGAGGAATTAACGGAACTTGCTTTTCGTCCATTCCAAATGGGCACTTCTGCTTCTTTTCCTACGTTTTTTTTAATTCTTGTGTTATTCTTTTGATTTTCCCATGAACCAAATGAGACTACGGATAAAAAAGGAATGACTTCTGATGAGGACTTATCTACTTTTTTCACATGTTTTAGACCAAAATATTGGAAATAAAAAGGGCTTTGGCTCGGCAAAGTTTGGCTATTTGCTTACTAGTTTGGGAGCGAGGCATGATAGCAGAAGCAGAGATGTTGCTCCTTCCTAATAAAATACAAAGCAGAGACTAATGGAGGCGAAACGGGAAGTTCACGCTCAACCCCCTACCTGTTTCTGCTCTTGTGAAGCTCTGAAGCAATTGAACAAATAAAGTGATCATATAGGAGTAGACATATGGAGAGGATGTCGGAGCTGCTCCACTCCACGTTTTTTTCAGCTCTGTTCCATATTTTTTAGCCAAACGGTTTTAGCTCAATGCATTCGGTTTGAGAAAAAGGGTGGAGTATGAAAGCATCTAAAGAGGTACTCCATAAACTCTAGTTTTTTATAGAGCTGTTTTATACAGAAGTTTATGGAGCAAAATTTGTATAGCAGTCCTAAACACCCTCTGAGTACACTAAAAGAAGAAAAAAGAAGGAGCATGCAAAACAATAGTCTGTCATGATAGGATCATGGGAATCTACTTTGGAAGCTTAAATTCTTGTCGTTTTTACCTCATACATAGAAGTTTTTATACCTAAAATATAGTAGTTTTTAAATTACCCTCTGCCACTCCGAGTTAAGGTTTGTACATAGATCAAATAACTCACCCAATTGAAGCCTTAGAAATGTATACATAATAACACGATATTTAGCACTTGTAGCTGGTTTGTTTCATTGTCCCATTTTTTTGCTTACAACTGTGTTTGTATATATCACCAAAATAAAACAATGAATTGGGTTCATCTAAAACTAGGCTTCCTTAAAAGTGTCACTGCCTGAATATATATTAAAAGAAACCAAAAACCTAGGAGCAAAAGTGAACAAAAGTCTGTCATTTTGAAAATCATGGACTATAAATCATATGGTAGTTAAGCTTAAATTTTGTCGCATTTTACCACATACAAAACAACTTTTTATAACTAAAATATTAGTAGTTTTTAATTACCCTGTGAAAGGGAGTTAAGGTTTGTACAAAGATTAACTCAAATTTTGAAGCCTTAGAAATGTATACATAATAACACGATATTTAGCACTTGTAGCTGGTTTGTTTCATTGTCCCATTTTTTTGCCTACAACTTACATTTGTATATATGTTGTTTGTACGTAAACATTAGATATAAAACAATGAACTGGGTACCAAAAACTTAAAAACATTGCAATTCACATGTTATTTTTTTTTACCGCCATGAATTTTAATATTGAGAAATCATAACAATCTAAAAAATTGATAGTTTTTGCAAAAACATGAGTTAAATAAAAAACTTTAAATAGATAAACTGTAAAAATACATAAGGTTTTACACCAACTTTTAGTTAAGGCAGCTGCCCCAAAAATCATCAAGATAAAACAATGAATTGGGTTCATCTAAAACTAGGCTTTTAATTTTAATATTTAAGTGTCACTGCATATATATATTAATAAGAAACCAACAACCTCTCATTGCAAAAAGTGTAGCATGTTTTGTCCTAAATATGTATATATTGTTAAATCGGATACATTTTAGGGTAAAATTTCTATAAAATCATATGTAAAGTCTCTACCCGACAATATATACCCTATGTATATATCAAAAACAAAACAACACAACAAAACTTAAATCACACATTTATATCGAACCAGTAGAATAAAACAAAACAAAGGGAAAAAAACTTAGCAAATAACAAAACGGAGTACAAACCTAGAAAAAGCCGCCGATACAAAACACCCATATTTGGAGCTCGAATAAAAAGATATTAATTTTACATTTTCACCATGGTCATTGTACCCTCCACCAAAACCGCCATGTAGTTACACACCACTCCTCCCTCAAACTAAACATTAGATATTTGTTATGAGTCAACTAAACATTAGATATTTGTTATACTCAATACATGAGAATATATGAGGCTACCCGCAAGGACCCTCCAAATTAACTTAGGTAAATCAAGGCTTTGATTCGATAGGAATTCACGAGTCCTAGCAGAATTTTCTTCTCGGCGCACTCGCACCGTCCGTGAGGTCTCACCTACTTGCTGCGGGGCCGTGGTCCGTGGGAAGAAGGCACTGAGCTTGTCGCGCAGTATTTTGCAGTAGCAAAACACGCAGCTGCAGGTCCTGGTATTAATTTGGAACTCGGGGGCTGGCTGCACCGTTGCGTAGTGTTTTAGTTGGTTTTCAGACCTCAGGGTGGAGACACTGGCCATAGCAGCCAACAAAAAAAAAAATGACGCGTAGTACGTGCAGTGCACGGCTGCTGAATCCTGATTCCGGAGCCACGACTGACTGAGCTCTCGGTTTCAACGGCCGGCCGGGTTTCTCAAGCAAGCGAACAAACAGAGCGTGCCGTCGGTGTACTGTAAACATATTGAAAATGTTATGTAACGCACGCGCGGCACGTCAAGAAGCAAGACGGCAAGATCTCGCACGACGCCAGTCCCGGGCACGCACGGTGCAGTCTCGAGAGCGACGCGTCGTGCTGTGTCGCCTTGCCGATTCTGTTGCCTGCGACTGGATTCGAAACCAACGGGGGCACACACGGTTTTACTAAACCAAACCAAGGCCCTAACCCCGCCGGAAATGAAATCCGCCGTCGCAATCGCAGGCCGGCCATTCCCGTGGACGACCGCCGCCGTGTCCACGCCTCAGTCCGATCCCATCAAACGCAACGCGCCCAGTCAGTCCAATCCAGTCCGCCGGTCCCCCTCAACCCTCGTCTATAAACCCTGCGGCGTGGCACCAGATCGACGAGATGATCACTCCCACTTCCACTCCGGACGACACCGATCAAACGCTGCAGCTTCGTTCGCAAGCAAGAACCCGTGGCGACGTAACGGCGAGGACGGAGCCAGAGCCACCACCCCGCCCGCCACGCCCATGGGGGACGACCTCATCCCGGGCCTCCCGGAGGACATGGCGCGTGAATGCCTGCTACGCCTGAGTTTCCACCACCTCCCGACAGCGCGCCGCGTCTCGCGGGGGTGAAGGCGGAGCTCGAGTCGCCCTCCCACCACCGCGCCCGCCGCCGTCGCCACGCGCTCCTCGCGCTCGCGCAGGCGGAGCCCCCCCGCTCGCCGGCACCGGCCCAGCCCGCAAGTACGCCGCATCCGGCGCCGGACACTCCTTCCGCCTCGTGCTGCACGACCCGTCACCGTCAGCATCCGGCGGCGGCTCGTCGGGCGCCGCTGCCCGCGCCACCTGCTGGCAGCGGCGGCCCGCCTCCCGCTCTTCTGCCGGCTCGTCGCGGCAGGCGAGGGTCCCGCGGCGAAGCTGCTGGTGCTGGGCGGGTGGGACCCCGAGACGTGGGCGCCGACGGCGTCGGTGCACGTCTACGACTTCCTGTCCGGCACGTGGCGCCGCGGCGCGGACATGCCGCCGCCGCGCCGGTCCTTCTTCGCGTGCGCCGCCGTCGGTAACAACGTGTTCGTCGCGGGGGACACGACGAGGAGAAGAACGCGCTGCGGTCGGCGGCCGGGTACGATGTCGAGGCCGACGTGTGGACGGCGCTCCCGGACATGGCGAGGGAGCGGGACGAGCCCGGTGGCGTCTGCGTCGGCGGGAGGTTCGTCGTGGTCGGCGGGTACCCGACGGACGCGCAGGGCCGGTTCGTCCGGCTCCGCGGAGGCGTTCGACCCGGCCACGTGGTCGTGGGGTCCCGTGGAGGAGCGGGTGATCGAGGACGGCGCGTGTCCGAGGACTTGCTGCGCCACGCCGCCGGCCGCCGGGGGCAGGATGATGTACATGATCCGCGACGGATGCGTCGTGGCGCGGGACGCCGAGGGCGGCGACAGGTGGCGAACGTTGGCGCGCCTGCCGGAGGACGGGGCGCGCGGCGACGACGGTCGCGTCGATCGGGGACGGCCGCGTCGTCGTCCTTGGCGCCGAGCAGACAGTGTACGTGCTGAGCCACGACCAGGCGACGCCGTCGTGGACGCGCGTCGTCGCGCCGCCGGAGTTCGCCGGACATGTGCAGGCGGCATGCTGTGTACAGATATAGTGATGCACGTACGTCCTTGGCGCCGAGCAGACTAGCTCTCCTCTGATTGAATGCAGTTGCCATGGGGCGCTGGATCATATTTGCCCATCCGTCGTCAGATACCTGGCCTATGATCAAGCTACAGTATTCGGTGTAGGAAGATGGAGAGGAGGGCCAGCCAGAAGGGCGGCGTTAAGGAGCGAGGAGAAGCTCCGGGCAGCCGCGTGGTGGGAAACCTCCACCTCCAGCGCCCAGCGGTGGATACAGCATTGCACGCGGACGCCGGCGACGGCAGCGGCCTTGGAGGGCAGATCCAGGCAGAGGTTAAAAAGTAATCCGACTTGTTTGTGTCCGTTTCGGAATTGGCCGATCTGGGTAGAGGTCGAACGAATTCCGCCTTCTGATCATGCACAATTCCGAGCCTCAGAGTCGCCAACGACGGCATGAAGGGAGCCCGCAGAAAGAGGCGCGCCGCCGACGCAGCGGATCTGGAGAAAGATTGGCGCCGGGAGGAGTTGCGCTGCACCGTCGGCAAGCTTACAAAATGGAACTCGTGGGAGACTGGCGAGTGAGGATCTTTGTTTGTTTTGAGTTGGACCGACAAAGTAATGTTTGTGAATCTTTCATTCAAGAAGAAAAAAACAATGTTCTTTTTTTTTACAGAAAAGCAGTAACGTAATATTGCCAGACAAGATAAATTCTCAAAGTGCATCCGTCGTGATAATCAGATTCGATGCCTTTCTTTGTTTGATTGAAAAATGTGCTTGCGATTACTCCTACTTTTGGTCCAGTTCTGCGCTTCTACAAGCTCTTTCTGAATGACCCTGAAGCATAGGGTCTATTATGTTTCACTGTGCGTCCACAGGTCCCAACTATCTCGGCATTTCTTCATTTTACACTTTCGAGACTGGCTGCGGGGATTTCATATTATCTATCTATCTAAAAGCCACGAACGACTTGCAATTTGAAACGAGGCGAGCTGAGCAGCGGATCATCTCTTGTATATAACGTCTAAAAACAGCAAAATGTACTAAAAAGAGACGGCAAAGATAATTGACCATTCAAACAAAGATCCATCCATATCGGTCAAAAGTGCGCAACAGAAAGAAACTAGAAAAGACGATTGCTTGAAAGTCGACGCCAACGGTAGCTGGAACCACAGCTGGCTTAGCTGGCATCAAAAAGCTAACTTGGGACATGTTCCGGCGGCTACGGTTCGATGCCCATATCAATCCACCAAATGCCATGAAACGTATAAAAAAATGATTTAGATACTTGCGGTACATTATCATTGCTGTTGTTGGCAGTGCCAAAGAACACTGGCTGAGAAACGACTGCAGTTCAAAAGTCAACGATTGCAGAAAGTCCTAACGGATAAACGGGTACAACCAGCAACTAGCTAGTCTATCCAGATTACATCCTTTGTACGGGTGTACACCACACATAATTACATGAACATCCAACCAAAAACAAGAAAAGTTACGAAGAAAAAAACACCCTACAACGGACGCTGGTCAGGTTGACCACAGCTACAGAAGAAAACAGCTGATTTTACAGAGCCCTATCTCGGCCTCCATGCCATACCACTCGCGGTGCTTGAGTCGTAGCCCTGGACGCCACTAGTGCCAGGCACTACACCATACTGGGGCTGTTGTTGTACAATGTTAGTCACCTGTGCGGCAACACCAGCAACGCCCTGCGCCGGCCACCAAGCATTACTGGGCTGCTGCCATGCCTGGCCAGGCTGCTCATGGGTACGGAGGTAAGCATGGGGCAGCGAAGAGATGGGAACCTGAGGCTGCACTGCACTTGGTATGTGGTACTGCTGCTGGTAGGCGTTCATCTGCTGCTGGACGGGAGGTGGAGGAGGCAACGGCAGTTGCTGTGGGGCGTGAGGCAGTGGCGGCTGCTTAATCGTCTGGTTGGGGTTCCACTCTGGTATGTCATCGTCATCGTCATCCCAGGAACGGGGGGCTTGAACAGATGATCTTTTACCATACTTCTGAACCAGTTCCCTCATTTGCTCTGCTGGGCGAGCAGAGGGAGGTGGTACATGTGGCCGGCCCTTGTAGGCATGCGCAGTTACATTAGCAGCATGGTGTGACGAATTAACAAAATTAAATTCAGGAAGATCGTCCTCATCCCTAGCAACACCGGGTCCAAAGCCCGGAGGGACATCATCAGTTACATCTTCCTCGAGGTGGTGCTGCTGGTTGGGAAACCCTGGTGGTGCACCATATGAGTTGAGAGGTAGGGAGGGCCTTGCGGCCGGATTCATAACCTGTGGTTTCCCTAGGATCGACTGCCTCTTGGAACCATCATGCCTGTGGTGGGAGCCGTGGGAGGTGGGTGCCCTAGGGATGTTGGGCCTCCGCCATACCACAACTCCAATGAAGGATGATTCCGCCACAGCAAGGCTCTCCTGGTGCTTTGGCAAGTGCCGTGAGAGGATTTCCACAGTTTTCCCATGAGAAGGGCACAGGTACAGCTCTATTCCTTCCGCAGGCACAGCTAGTCCCACTCTCTCATCTGAAATATAAGCATCGATAGTCTGTACAAAACGAAGCAAATTTAGTATATCCAATCCTCTACAGTCTAATAAGATTTTGATCCAACAGGGGTGAGTGGAAAAAGGTAGAATATAACCTGCAAGATATGTTGGCGGCCACTCTCCGATGAACCCTCCTTCCAACACAGCTCAGTTATCTATCAAAATAGTTACCATGTAGTTAAATTGATGAAATAGATAGCCAACAGCTAACCTAAGCCAAATGACATTATATAACATGATGTAGGGTTCAGTTACTAAGGTTGGTCCTGACATTTGCTTACAAGTCCTCAGGATTCGAAAGTTCAAACAGGGTAACCATTGTGCCATTTGCATATAGGTGCTAACAAAAACCTGACATGCAATTACGTGGTTTTGTTTTTAGAACATGATTATCCCACTAAGCTAAGTTGAACCATTGTTCAAAATATCAAATAAGCGCCTGCTCTCCAAATCAGAATATATATAATTGTATACTACTTTGCAGCATGGCAACAATATCCACGAGGCAATTAGATACAAAGATATTTTCACCATACTCAACATATAAACCTTTCACAAAGGGAATACATAAAAAGACTACAGTAAGAAAAAGAATTACCATTATAGCACGGCTTCTAGATTTGGGAAGCTGCTCAACAAAGTCCTGAAAAGCACTAAGTTTAACTCTTCCCTTAATCTCAATGAAAGGGCGCCAATCTTTTAATGATGGCTTTTCACCACTGAAAAGTTCAATAATACATGTTAGCTGCTGTCCAAATAGAACAAATATATTCATCCATTAACACATTTCCATGCACTCAATAGTTTGCAGGCAATTAATATTCACACTGATAGTACGAAAATCACATACAAAGTAACAAATATTTACCACAACAAAATAACATAGCCTGCATTCATTTATACCTTAAAGCCAGTTTACATATTCATGGCATATAAAAACTAGGCAAAATTTGCTACTGAACACCTAAAGTGGAGGCCATTTGTGGTGGACACTCCATACACATTTTTGTATTAGGGATTTTGTAATACCAGTGTCCTCCAGCAAATGCGCTCCACTTTCTGTCCAGGAGCTTAAAACTACTACTAGGGGACCACAATGATAATAATAAATTTAAAATTTTGCCATTGCACTTACTTTTGTTCAAAAGAGTTAGTATATACCAATATTGGGTGTACCAATTGGTTGAAAGAATGTGGAAACAATATAACCCTACTAGATTTAGCACAGGCCAGCATATCTACCAAGTTCGCGCAAAGCTATGTATAAAAATTGCCCAAAGTAGAATGTCCAGGGGCACATAAAAAGAATACAGCAAGTCAAAGCAAATAACATGTTAAAGAGTTACTGACATTATGAGTGACTCTTTAACTGCTGAAATGTAAAAGTCCATTTACATTGGTTAACTACAAAAATGTAGCTTAACTTCCATTTATAAAGTGCTGCATTTGCACAACTTTAAACAGAAGGACCATTTCATGAGCATGTCTACGAGCTTTTTCCCCTAAACAAGAGATGTTACTCAGAAGTTCTATTCTAAACTTCATAATGACCTAATAATGTCCACAAGAATGTAAAGATGAATAGCAGAACATCAATTTGATTTAGAAGTGCAGAAAATATGAAGATGCAAAGGAGAAAGGGTTATATCAACATTACATACAAATGACAATATTCATAAAAAAACAAAACGCCCAGATGGGCACATACCTTTTGAAAATAGCAACAACATTAGAAAGTGAAGACACTGTCAATTGAATTGCACCTTCCCATATGCTCTCACGTATCATAGGGAGACTGACTGCCTGATTGTGATGACCAAAATCAGGATTAGAGACATTATCAGTAGTTGTTTTCTTCTCTTCACCTTTGCCAGGGGAGGGCGAGGATTTGTTCAGCTCTCCATCATGTGGTTCAGTAAGATCTGAACTTGGAACCACTGTATGTCCTGGTGACTCTAACTTGGGCTCGCTGTTAACCTGTGCAGATGACTTATCAGATTCAGATTCAGTTTTCTCTGGTGCAGATGCATTATCTTCTGTCTCTGGAAGATCCTCAGGCTCCATGGTGGTGTCAGGTTCCTCAGAGTCATTGGCATCTTCTTGAGGAGTCCCGACTGAGAGATCAACAAAAGGTGGCTCGGAATCTAAGCCCTGCATGAATTCATCTAACGAAGGAATTGGTGGGAGATTTAAGGTGTCCTTCATGTCATCCAAAATAAGTTCCTGCATGAGATCAGCTTTCTCATTATCGATATATTCTACATCACCTGGCATATCATTGTTGTCTGTTCTGCCATCCTCATCTTGTGAAGTGCTATCAGATGCTTTGTCTTTTTCTTGAACATCTTCTTTACCATCTGTTCCATTAGACTTACTCTGATCTTCAACAGCTTTTGAAGGAATATTAGTAAGATTACTCCCAAGTTCAACCTCCACTGAGAAACCATCCGGTTCTTCGACTTCAACTTGGAACTCTCCTTTGTGAGTTTTTCTAACCAAACGCCTAGGGTCAACCTCCTTAGTCGGAAGGACAACCATCTGTTGAAACTCCTCAGCTTTAGCCAGACGCCACTCTGAGAGTTCTTTGGAGGCAAGTTCTTCTGCAGTCATTGAACAAAGGCGTTCAGGCGCTATATCTCCAGACAAGACCCTCTCTCTTAGCTCAGGGTTGCTTTTGTCTTTCAAATTAAACAAAAGAGATCTGCCCTTTTCCTTGTACTTCTTATTTACTCCACCAAACAATTTGAACAGCTCCTCTTCAATTCTAAACGCCAAACTTTCAGCCCTTTGATTAAATTTCTCCTTATCCATTGCTGACTCATTGGCAGACTTTATTCTTTTTGACTCAGACTCCACATCAGAAGTCCGCAGTCTTTTTAAATCATTAGGTTCTACGGTAGGTTCAGAAATCCCAGCATCAAGATCAGAAACCCAACTAAGCCCATGACCTTGCAAAAGTTCATCTGCAACCATGCATTGACCTAATAAAACATCTTCTGAAGAAACCTGATTCGACTGTTGCTGCATGTCAGCATTTATGCTTGTGATCATCTCTGAAGCTAAATCACTGCCTAACTTCTCATTTTCCTCGCATCTACTGGGAGCTACAGTTGTGGCTATACCTGAATTGGTTGCATCTTTTGATGTGGTTGCCACTAAATCCTGTACCACATCTCCTGCTGCTGGTTTCAAATTATCTGTAGACCCATCAGACTGCACATTATTAGGAGACTGGCTCTTATTCTGCTGATCCGAATCCAAACTCAGCGCAGCAACAAGTGACTCCCTGAACTTGGACCTCACAGATTCAAATTGCTGATGCTGGGCCTTTGACGGTGGCTCCTTCTGTGCAGACCGCTTATTAGATGACTGGAACGATGGAGATTTCAGCATCTGAACCTTTGGAGAAGCAATTGTCTGTTGTGATTTCCTGCCTGCCATAGATGGTGAGGGTTGTGATCCAGCCATTGCTGGCAAAGATGTTTGAATATTTAACACCTGCTGGGGTGGCCTCAATGATACCCTACTTAGCAAAGGTTGTGGCCCCATAGGACGTGTAACCTCTGGCCTGGAAGCACCTATCTGGACTGATTGCTGACTCATGGGGACAATATAATATGAGCTAACTGGTACTGAGGTTCCCATAGAGAACATCTGTTGTGAACTCCAATCACCAGGCAATGATGATTGATAAAACATAGATGGATGGCCTGTTTGATTAGATTGGACACTTGAAGAGGGTAGCGGTTGTGATCCTATGTTGTTTGGCATGGGTGTCTGCCCTTGCTTTGAGAACTCCATTATGCCAGTAACTTCCCAAAATTCTTGGCACAAATAGCAGTGTTAGTTACCTCAACTTCAAATGCAAGTATCTGAAAATGAGACAAATAAGTCGAGGCTCGTTAGATTCATGAAACAAAAAAAAGAGAGTAAAAAGAGTATTTGCATCACAACTGTCTGAAGTGC
The DNA here is from genome assembly GCA_015847255.1 of Hyparrhenia diplandra. Classification (NCBI taxonomy): domain Eukaryota; kingdom Viridiplantae; phylum Streptophyta; class Magnoliopsida; order Poales; family Poaceae; genus Hyparrhenia; species Hyparrhenia diplandra. The sequence goes on along the minus strand of JADLZK010009580.1, from coordinate 1,936 downwards.
ATAGGTCAAATTATTTAAGATTTTTTTTTACTAAATCCTTGTCCAAACAGCACATGATCGAAAGCACTCTTCTATGACAAAACATGGCCAAAAGTTGATTGAGTGGAGCATTGTAATTACTAAAAGATGAACACAAGCAATGCAGCCTGCTTAAAGGTAAAATCTATTCCATGAAACCAAGCAATGCAGCCTGTTTAATGGTAAAATCTATTCCATGAAACCAATACGTCACTTAGAGAGGTACTATTCTAAGATGACAGCATGTACTACGAAAGCATCATTCAGTACTTTCGACCTAAGCTGAATAAAGGAAGGATACCGATAGCTAGAGGAAAAGAAATGTGACTTAGTTAGTTTCTTCTGATAACATGGCATAGAAGATACATGGATCGATCTCTCCACAGCCAAACACAGTTAAAAAAATGCATCTAGAACAACCCCAGCAAAGCAAAGACGCTGAATCTACGCTCCCAGTATACGAATGATCCAAAATCTTCAATGAATGGCCGAAAACATAAAAAAAAAAAAAAGAGAGTCCATCTGCTCAACAGCGCGAGCCCAAAACCACCGCATAACTTGAGCGCCGGGCACCAGGTTGCAAAACGGGTGTCCCCATATCTACTCTAGCGCGGAACATAGACACGCGCGGAACACGAGTTTTCAGGCGCTGAGGATGAATTTTCACGAGACACCAAGGCGAAATCTCCCCCAAAATCCCCCAATCCCACACGCTCATCCAACTAAAAATCCCCCCGCGCCACGCATCCAACCGCGACGCAGAGCATCACACGGAGGCATCCACGCACGCATCAGAACCCGCGAGCACCGATCGTGCGCAAACCGGATTTGTATGGTAGGATAGGATTTCACCGTACCTCGAGGGAAGCCGTGGTGCGGGGCGGGGCGGTGGCGTCAGCCCGCGACGAGCCCAGCGCTCGGCGGCACCAGCCGGTAAGCCCCGTGGCGGCGGCGGCGGCGCCGATGGGGATGGGGATCGGGAGGTGGGGCGATTTGGGGGTTTAGGGTTAGCGATGTGAGCAGGCCTCGTTGATTTGTTTTTCCATTTGCTTGTGGGTGGATGAGACGGGCGGCGAGCAGGTCTGTCTATCCGCATCCCGCTGGCTGCCTGCTGCGCGCAAACAGCGTGCGCCGTGCGGCACGAACCCTGAAGCAGCCAGGCGGTTTATCCCTTTTGGGGGGCCTTATTATGGTAGCTGGGCCTTCACCGTTCGGCCTTTTGGGCTACATGCCTTCACAGTCCGAGTAAAGAAGACATCCAATGCCACTCTTCTCCCATTTCTCATGCATCCCTTTTTTTATTTAAGGGAATTCTCATGCCTCATTTTTCTTCCTCTATAAGTTTGCGTTTATAACATGAATTTTTCAGGAACGGATTGAACCCGTTTTTTTTAAGGGAACATTAAAAGGGAACTATAATATGCACTGCATTTATCGGTGTTTACCTTAGTCTCAGGACTATGTACAAAAAGAAAAAAGGTGAAGCCTAAAATCTCCATTGAGTATATACAAAGAAGCACTGAAATTTGAATGTTGAGTGCATGTGAAAGAATCTGAAGTGTCATACGCCTTCCTAAAACTTGAATCATCTATTCATTCATTCATATCTAAGTTAGATCCCATATGGGAGAATTTCTTCTCAAAAGAATATTTTTTAAGATATATCCTCCAGAGGAATCAGAGTGGGAAAAACTCTACTACACAAGCTCATAAAAAAGGGTCTATAGGTATTAGATATATGATTTTGTGATAATAATGTGATACATGTACTTTTAAATAATAATACTATAATACAAAGTTTAGGCATCAAAGCCCAATAAAGCTTGATTTTTTTTTCACATATATGTATGCTAACGTTCAGGTGTATACATGTTGAGAAAAAAAGAAAGGGAAAAAATTCTATTACTATATGCTTACT